>JANIJG010014285.1:0-27609 GCA_024611175.1 Megaceryle torquata
CTCTCCTCTCCTCTCCTCTCCTCTCCTCTCTTAAAGCTTCAGTCACTTCCCTGGGAAAATTTCCACCAGGAGTTACACCCCACCTGTACTCACAGAGCAAGGGAATCAGACGCTCTCTAGTCTTAAGCTGATTTGGTGGAATCACTCTCTTTCACCCTCTCTTTACATCCTCACTTTCTTTCACCTGCACTTCATTGGTGTGATTCTTTGTATGGACCTGTAACACCTGCAGAACAACTGGACTACAGTGTATTTATCTTTTTTTTAGGCTCCACAAACTTATTTACCCAGGGTAAACTAGGATTATAGTTCATTCTTCTGGGACATGTGGCAACAGAAACAAACAGAAATATGACCTTTGAAGGGTTCTAAACTCCAACTGTATCTTACATCAGCTTGCCTTAATTGACTCAAGAAACATACAAACATAAAGATAAGGCAGTTGCGCACATTATCATTTAATCTTCCTAACCCTTCTGAAGTAATCCTTGACTCTGAATCAACGACAAGTTAAGGTCTGTCTCTTACACATGACTTCCCCTATAGCTTAAGCAGTATCCGTGACCTTGGCTTTCTCTTCTGTCCTCTCTGTTTTTACAACTTGCTTCCATTTTCTCCACAGTCCCCAAAAAGAACATCTCTATTACAAAAGCGTTTCCCACTTTGGTCTTCACTTACCATTTGCACACATCTATTTCCCTAATTGGTTTGCAGTCAGATAAGCTGACCAAACTCATTTTGTGGACAGAGCATTCCTAGAGCCACGTGAACTGTGGGGACATGGAGCCTGAGCTGAGAAAAGGCAACTCTTCCTCTTTCTGCATGTCTGGCTTCAGCTTAAATCAAACCATGAAGAGGCTGTGTACGATTCTGCTTCCCAGTATATGCTTGAATGTCTTCACTATAGACTTGTAAACAGTGGCAATAACAGTTGCTATTGAGAAGAAAAAATAAACACGTATCACACTTTTTTTTCTGGTTTTCCCTTTTCACTTTTGTACATTTGAAAATTCAATGGCATGATGTTAGCAAACATCAAATTGGCACAGCGCTGATTGGTGCACATTTAAAAGAACTGTTAGGTGCCTACAGTCTCAGACCTCAATAAACATTTCAAAGGATAGAGCAGAAGTCAACATTTGCTAACCATCACCATGTCTAATATATGATATCATTATTGTAAGGAAAAAGAAATGCAGGTCCCTAGTACTGCTGTGATAACTGATGACAAGTGCTGACATTTCTACAGCAACCAAAACAAGACCTGACCCCACAGTGTCGCCATGAGTATCATTAGTCACCTACTCAAACTCACTAAAATCAAATGGGATTGCTCCCTCATGACTGCAGATTTCAGGATCAATTCCTTAGTGGGAAAAGAATCTCTCTTGAAGTAAGATCCTGCTCCACTCATGTTAATGGGCATATTCAATTGTAGCATGACAGAGCTTGTAGTATAAACACGAGGTCTGTAATTTTAAGGCACTAAACTGTTATTAAGCTAAATATCTAAGGTATTTTAATTTACAACTTCAAAGAATATCTAGTCAGGCAGTTGGCATTCTTGTCATTAATTAAAATACAGTTGATGAACAAAACACAGTCTGTGAAACCATACAACTGAAAATCCAGGAGCTGTGACCCAGTACTCCAGTACAGTGGAGTTAGAGGCAACAAAAGAAACAATAATAGCCACATCTTTCAAACTGACATATTCTTTAAGGTAATTCCGTGTCACACCTTGCCCCTGTCACCATTCAAAAATTTGTGAAAAGATCTTATCATCAGAGATGACTTGTCACCACCTCAGTGAACTTTGGTGGCATCAATTTCTTTGGGTTTTAAGGGATATAAATAATGGAAAAGTCCTTCGTAGAAGTACACAGACTACAAGTAGAGGACCTTACCAGTTGATTCTATAATTCTATTAAACTTTCTGATGTAAATATATATTACTCGATCTTTTCTATAATGTGGATTACATAAATTTGAATTAAGTGACTTTAAAGAACATTGATTATTGATCTGATAAACTATAATGGTAAGCCATTGGGAACTATTGTGTAAATAACCATTTAAAAGAATTTCTTATGTCATAAAAATTCTTATGAAAAGTACTTATGGTACTTTGCACGCTGAGTAACCACTTTTCAACATTAACTGCCTCAGCCAAAAATACATTTTTAAATTAAGCAGTTTTTAATTTATATATGATTTTAGAAGAAAGCTTTTAAACCACTCAGCATATACTTTTTTGTACTTGTGTAATCTTAAAATGCCCAAGCCAATGTTTTTTTTTTTTTTTTTTTTTTTAATCCTGAGAATGAAGATAATAGTAAAATAGGTGATCAAGCGGCACCAGGCTTTTTGATGGCCCTTTGTGACCATACAGCTTTTATGACAATACCTGGTGGGAAACATGCTTAAGTCCAAAGAAGAGCCTTTCATCTCAAATCTCATTAACAGCTTCCTTTGAGAATTTGTTTATGTCAGTTGATTTCCAGCAAAGAAGAAGATACCAGTTATCTATGCTTGAATCTAGAAAGGTCTTGTTGAACAGGCTTTATGCCATGGAGTAATGGAAGTAGAGGTGTTCTAACACAAGTATTCTGCCATGTCCCACTAAGAGAAAAAGAAGAGCAAAAAAACCAACAACAGAGTAGGTGGAGTTGTTTGGGATGAAAGGCACCGACACAGAAGGGTCTGCATATACTGGAGTCATTAAAGGCAAGGTGAATGGGGAGCAAGTGAGAGCACATGCAAATGATGCTAAAACAAAGTAGCGACGTTCAAGGAAGCAGACATGCGATGAGGAAGAATGATGCTCACAGCTGGAATGCTGTGGATCAGGAGTGGAGCCCACAGAGGAGAAAATAGAGGTAAAAGGGCAATGCAGATACCACCCACACAAATTTCTCCCACTGGTGCATTTCCTGGAACAGCAATACACTGCAAGAGGGATATCAGCTCCCTGTGACATAGCCTTTTTGTTGCAGTGACTCACCCAAACAGACTACCTGATATTCCAGTACCAGCAACATAAAAACAAACATAGAGAATGTGATAGGGAAGGGATTTTTAGAAAAGATCCTGATGTGCAACAAAACCCAAACAAACATACATAGAAATGATCACAGGGGATATTTTCTCTATGTGTTCTGAATACTGTTACTCTAACTGGAGCCTCACAGCTGCATGGACTGGTGCCTTCCACAGCACCACACTTTGTGAGAGCAAGAGTCCAGATTGTGACCCAGAGCTACCTCATGCTGCAGTGGGGAACTCTGTCCTTTGACAGCAGGATGCTCCTACACTTGTGTATTTGTGCAGAGTTGTAATGTACCGACTCCTCCTTGAAGTGGCATTGTATGAAGTTCTTTTACAATGAGTCTTTGCACCACAGCATTGCAGGAGTCACACTGAGGACATGTCTCCAAAACAGAGCTTAGAAGATGCGGGAAAGATCCCTGGGAACTGGAAGTGACCCCAGCTTTATGCATGTTCTTCTTTGTCTTTACTTAAAACTGACTTGACACAGCTAGCACAAACAAGAATGACAGGAAAGGATAATTGTACTGTAAATACACTGCACATCACTGTAGGGAGAAGTTTCAAGGAACAAACTACACTTTATGCAAAGCTGTTTGTTGCAGGGGCCAGCATGTACAGACTTAAAAGCAAAGTCAAGCAGAAGCAGCAATGTCTTAACTGTCTGGTTTTATTCCTGTTTCATCAACAGGCATTTAATGTTGCTTCTGTCTGTGATGCCACCCATTACCAGACAGGACATTCTCTCCATAGAGCCAGAAGACATATACTTGCAAAGAGCATATACTTCAGAGTAGCTTAATACTTCCTTTGTCATGCATCTCTCACCAGACTTTATTTTTAATCTCTGGTGTAATGGGAACGTGCCAAACAGCATGTGTACCTTTCAGAGATAACCTGGAGTCAAGGTGCCTCACAGAGAGTCGCCAGCACAAGCAACATGAACTTCAGCCTCACATGGCCTGTTCCAATTTGCCCACTCTAAGGCCCCGTGTTCCCACAGCAGATGCCAGTGCCTTGTGTTTGCTGGCTACACATATACTCTGAGGTAGTGTTTAGGTACGCAGTTACATGAATATTTGCTTCTCCTCAGCTGCTGTTTTAGGGATTTCTTTGTGAAAGAATGGAAATTCCACTTGTAATTTTGGAGGGAGTTTAAAGGTCTGGCAATATCTCCCAATGTGCAACACCATGGTGTTTCAAATTCTCAGGGTAATAAAACTTTGAGAATGTGACTGATTAAACAGAGTTGAAGGTGTCAGAAACTTCTCTGTAGATATTTGGGAAAAAAGATAAATATTCTATCTGTCTTTACATCTGTGTCCTTTGTATGCTTAATTTCCCTGAATGTTATAGAAAAAAAAAGTTCCCTAACAGCTTAGCAAGACCAGAAATTATTATTTTTAATGTTTTTTTTCCAAAAATTTAGGAAGTATAAAATATTAGTAAAGTGAACCTGGTTTTATACGTTAAGCAAGATTCAAGAGTTTCATGTAGACACTCAGGGAGCAAAAACCAGACCCCTGACTCATCTGTCCAGCAAATTTAAATGCCACACACTCATGACAGATGTCTTGAGAACAATCTAACTGCCAATACTTATTTGCATCAACTGAACACATTCCCGAACACTTCAAGTTGGGAATAATTTTCTTTAAAAGTGCTTGTATCACTGGAATAAAAGCTCCTGTTTGTCAAAAAGATGATTCCCTATGAACTATATAGTCATCTGTCATAACACCATAACTTATTTTTTGTGCTTTTTAATAATTGGTCAGGAATATTATTCAATATTGGTTTTGAATGTCTGGTGGATAAAGGATCCTGTACAGTAAAAAGCATGTTTGATGTCAGCAGGAGTTCATGAGCAACCTAGAGAAAGGTCATCTTGGTGTCAAAGGCTGCAAGAAATGTCACATGCTTTCTCTTAATTAATGCAGGATAGGAGAGAATCCTCAGGCTGGACCCAAGATCAGAAGGAGGAAACTGACATTGTTGTACCAATTATCTCTGCTTATTTGAGCGTCTCCCTGTTTGTGATTACTCGAATTTAACCAAACATGTATTTTCTAGGTTGCATCAGTTTATCATAAGTGAATCCACTTGGATGAGTGTTCATTCCATATTTAAATATAGATAGACCCATCTTTGCCAGGTGCTGAGTTTGCTCAACTCCTACTGAAATTATCAGGGGCTCAGCATTTTATAAGAATCACTTAGCAGAGTCCAGAATTGGGTTCTTCATGTGTCTTATACATCAAACCAAAATCTGTGCTCCTCTAATGTCCATTTGCACTGTAATCCATATTTCTTTTAATTCATTTATTAACAGACATCCACTTGGTGTTTTTCCTAAACAAATGTTAGTGGCTGTCACTACTAGATACTTAGGCAAATTGAATGTATTCCCATTCCCTTTTGCACCATAGCAATATTATTCAGTGTACTTTAGCTTTCAGCTTTTCCTTATGTACAGAATATTTATGGTCCATTTTCAAGTTGTCATCCAAGCACTTGGGGTCATTTTCTTATTAAACAGTACAATATTAAAGCAATGGGGCACAGCAGGTGGTGTGTTTCTGGCTATTTTGTCATGCCTCAGGCTGAGTTGCCATCTTCCACCCAAAATAATGTCATACTGAATATTAGTACAAGAAAAAAACAAAACAAAACAAAACAAAACAATCAAAATGGATAATTAAAAAAAAAAAAAAAAAGTTGCACTGTAAGTTCCAAACTTACATGGGGACATTTTTCATGTGGGAGCTCTTCAGAGTGAGAAAGTGATTGATTTTTATAAAAGTTGGCATGCATGACCAAGGGCAGATGGTGTATAAATTTGGGCCTCAGTCTTACATTCTGCTTTGTGTAGGTGGACCACTGAACTGCTGTGACTGAGAAAAAAAGAATACAACCATGAACAGATGCAAGACTCCTGGGTACCACGATCAAGTTGTAGGACTAGGACCCAAATTTGTATTGCAATAAGAATTTTAAAGACACCTTTTGGCAGTACATTGAAGCATATAAGCTAGAATTTGTAGGGTAGTATTTATATGCTGCTGATTGATTGTGCAAAATGTGTGAGATGTCACTGCTTAAGATACAATTTGTGCTGTTACAGATTGTGTGATAGATGCTTGCTCAAACACCCTGCTAAACATTAGGTCTCAGCCATCAACACAACTAAGAAGATACAAAACGTCCTCCCTAGCTAAACATTGTGGTGATGACTTGAGGAACAACAGAAAGTTGAGGAAATAGAGAGCTAGGCACTGTAGCAACACGGAGGACAATGTTCAGTTTCTGTCAAAAGACAATTCACATGGCTCCCCATGTCAGATGGCTATTAGTGGATAGTTGCTCTCATGTCTGCTCTTTTACTGCATCCCATGTCTTCTATCTTACAGTTGTGTTCAGCTGATTTTCTATCACTGTATAGATCTAATGCATTTGTTCAGAGTACACTATTGTTTCATGTCTGATGACACTGAAAATATAGTGTGGTCCCAGAATATATGCCACCAAACTAATGAATCATGTGAGCCAAGCACACACAATTTCTTTATCATTTTATTGTCCATTTACATACATAAAGCATAGGCTGTCTTCATAGGATAACAAGGCTATACAGCTCCAGTTTGTTTAGCATTTTCCGAACTGGAAAGTACCTGATATATCTTTTTTCCTAAGTGCCTCCAGAAAGGTGTGCAAGGATGAAGAAAGAGCACAAAGGGACAAATAGATGGGCAAAGCTCAAAGGAAAAATCCAGTGTGCCTACAGAGAGCAAATCGAGGAATATCAAAGAATTAATTTAGCAGTCTTTGGAAATGAGGAACAAGATATCATATACTACAGATTAGGGCTCTCACCATTTACTGGCTTTTTTCTAACATTTGCAGTAACCAATCTACTATTCCAAACTGTAGCAGTGAATATGTTTCTTTGCCGTCTAATTACCTTGGGATTATCATAGTGCCTCTTTCACAGAAAATGAATTCTCTCTAAGAATTAGGGATAGCAGAAGCACACAAAATTATACAGCAATGTACTGTATCAATTTTTGAAGTGTTGTCTATACCTTGCAATTTTCTTCTTGTGCTGTGTGGGCAGACTTGCGAACAGCCTCAATCTGTATTTCAGTTTCACAGGATCCTTCAGCACTTCCAGAACTGTTTAGAACCTGGATCATGCCTGCCAGCTGGAATGGTAGAAGAAGAAATCCCCATCATTTAGCTCAGAAATGAATGGGTCTGACTGCTGGTACTAGTGCAGTTAGACTAGGCAATTGTACAGAATGAAGGAAACACCTGGTGAAGACTCCATATAGTCCTAGATGCTTCTTTGTTTTACCTGGCTTATGAATATTTACATGAACAGATTTTGGCTCACACTGGGAGACTGTCTGTCATATAAATATCTATGGTAACATAGCAACAAGGGGTTTGTGCACAAACCTGATTTTGGAACTATTTTTTCTTGATTTCTAAGATGATCAGTTCTGGTGGAAAAAAAACAAATTAAGTGGTTAGCTCATCTTTGAAACCTAAGCTCATTGTTTCTAGAACATTTTCAGCGGTGGTTTTGCACAATAATTATAGCTTCATTCTTTATTTACAGATGCCTTGAGGACATTTTATATTCGTCTTTATATTGAAACAGTATCATTGCTGAGATGTTCTTCAGGTGGCCATTCTGTAGCATGTCTTTTTCTAGAATTTGTGTTTTAAAATTAATCATTAAACCCTTCCATCATACATTAAATAGGTGAGATAAAGTGTAAAAACAAGGGCTGTACCTGACACTTGAAAGTTGCCATTCTTGACAGCACTTCATCTTTTTCATACCCGTATTGGCTTTTATCCCGGCCCATCTATTTCTTAATGTAAGTGTTATAAATTGTTGTAAAGTGCCATAAAATATAATAAACATGAATCAATATTTCTTGGTTAAAAAACTTAGAAATGCTGATGAAGCTCAGGTTTATTATAGATGTCCTGAACTCACAATGTGCCTTTATTTTTTTTACCTTCATCATTTTTTTCAGGTCTCAAGTTCACGTGTGCATTCACATTCATTCTTCACAAATCAAAGAGGCAGTGAAAAACAAAATTACTGATGCAGAGCTAATGAAGCATCTAAAATTTTGACCAGTTGTTTTAGTCAGGATATCCTGTATATATAGGGTTGTTATATTTGGTATGTATGACCCAATTCAAGCAAATTCCTCATGGATCTAGTGAATATTAAGCATATGCATGACACCAGAAAGTTTGGGGATTACTCAGATGCTTAAAGTTAAGCATATGTTTAAGTGCTTTGTTGAATCAGGGCTTTAATGAAGAAGCATGGCATAGCAGTAGTATTTGCCATAAAAATTCATCATTGCCATGGATCTCTGCTCATTAAAGAAGATGCTATAATTTGTGTTTAAAATATGAAATAAATATAATGCCTGCATGGTGCATTAAATACGCAAGCTTACACATGCATTTAAATTCTTGCTGTCTTTTTAAGGATATTGTTGTGAATTACGTTCTTGTAAATGCAAGAGCATCCTTCATAGTGAAGTGACAGTTTGTTTCCACATCCAGCTGATGCTCTTTACATATTATTAGTATTATTTATTCTCAGTCTGAAGCTAATGATGGATTTCTTTGTCCTCAGTTGTTTTAGTGGTTTCTCCACAGTAACCACCATGCACTGTGGTGTTTTGAGGGGCATTGCAAGAGTCTCCCCATAGCAGAGCCAACCTGTTCCCTTTCCCCAGCTGCGAAGGGAGGTGCTGCTGGGCCAGCTCAGGCACAGCAGACACTTTGCTTCTGCCAGTGGGCCAGCCCAGGGGTGCCCCAACCACCCCTGCTCCTACTGGTTTGCTGCTGCCCAGCTGGGACAGGGCTACCACCCTGGCCTGCTTCAGAGAGGCTGGTGTGCACCACGTTAGTGAGAGCTGCTAAGGTGTCCCCGCCACGAAACCTGCCTGGCTCTGACAAGTGGTATGGCCTCAGCCAGGGTAAACATCCCTGCTCTGTCCTGGTGATGGTCACCTGGGGCTTTAAGACCTGCTTTAGAGCTGGTCTGGCAGCTGAAAGGAGAGATGCTGCAACAAAACCAGGGCACTGCCCTTTTCCAGGCCCTTCACCCTGTCGTTCCCCGGGGAGGCAGCCCTGCAGCAGCAGGTACAGCCTCAGCAATGGCTCCGGAGCCTCAGCAATGGCTCCGGCAGCTGTGAGGGAGGAGCTGGTGAATGGGATGCTGCTGGCACTGAGGCCTTGCCCTTGGGCCTGGCCCTGCTGCAGCCCTTCTCCCAAGGCCAGGATATGGCCAGGCTGTTGCCAGCCCTGGTCACAGTCCCTGGACTTATCCAGCTTCGGTCAGTGGGGGTTGCAGGACAGGTTTGGTAGAGGACGGAGGGAAAGCACCGCACCGCCATGCAGCCCCACAGCCCCCACCACTCTGGACCTTTGCTGTTACCAAATGGCCATTCTGTAGCCATCCTGACATAAATCTATTGTGAAAGATCCACATCCTGATAAAACAATATGGCTGCTTTATACTATGACAATAAATTTGACCGAGTTTTTGGCTCAGGGAGGCTGCTAAGGATCGGGTCAATGACTGAAGCCTTGTACCAGAGTCTACGATGTGCCTGTGCTTCCTGGCCCTTCAGACTGAGCATCTCTGGCTGGAAATGAGGCCATTAAAATGACAGGAAGATAACAAGTTTCTAAACTATGTGTTGTCATGCACTGTTTTTTTCAATTCAGCTATTTATAAATGTAGCAGTCCTCTGTTTCTCCTGCCTCTTTCAGCACCCCAGTGAAGAATGTGTGAAAAGCTCTAATTTCCCTTGAGGAAAAGAGTTAGTATCTTGTGATTTCAGTAAAAAGCTATGTTTTCAGTGTGGTCAATAAGTTCCTATAGACAACTTTTCCCCCTTGGAATTCTCTTGTTATTTTGTTAATGCTTGAGGTGAAGATTCCTGCTTAGCAAAGTTGTGGTGGAAAGCTGTCCTGTTTTTTGCGGGTCAGCTTCAGAAGGAGGATGCCAGAGGTTTAATAGTCTCTCCTGGCATTAGGTTTCCCTTTCCTTTCATGAAAACTTGAATAATCTTGCTTTCCTTCTGACTTGGAGCAAGATCAAATTTCAGAATATCCAAATCCTCCATGAAACAGCATTACAACCTTCTCTAGAGGCCCAGTTGTTACTTCTTGAGATGATAAATCCCATCAGTATCATAAAAAGAATTTTTTCGTTCAGAAGAACATTGAAACATCTCCCTAGACCAAATCCATAATAACTTCCTTTTTTATAGGCAAAAACACAGTTCAAAATCTCCAAGCTGAAAAGTTCCCATCTCAGTGGTTAAACTGCTTCTGCATTCACACCCCACATCTCTATGAATTCCCTAATGAAAGGAGTCAGACTTCAGAGATGAACGCAAAGGAAGGCAGAGGTCCAAGCCAAGGGTACCCTGAACTGTTATGGCAAACTACTATGAGGTAATTCCAAAGTCATGGGAAGATCCGGCATCCTCTAAGTCCAGGGATCACTCTGATCTTAGCCCCATCCAGTGCAGTTCCGCATGCAGAATTTTCATTGCTGCCTTTAGATATGCCATGCTTCTAATATTATATTTGAAGACTATATTCTTTCTAAGAAGGCCAACAAAGAAAAAAGTTTGTCAATTTTTTTCTCTCTAATTATATTATTTTTCTCTCTATGTTGGAGACTATTGTATATATGCCTTTTTTTTTCTTTTCTTTTTAAATACAAGATTTGTCCTTTTAATGAAGCAATGTCGCTTTACACTACATGATTTCTTATTTTGCAAGTTTTGTTTTCATAATGTAAACATAACTGTCAACACTACATCACAGCACTACTGTACAGAATACTGCTGCTAATCTGACTGACAGCACACAACGAGATGGAAAGAAAGGCAAAAGTAGTCCAGCCTGATGAGAAGCTGCACTTTTTCCTAGAAGAAAATTCAGAGCAGGAACTGCAGCCACAGTGATTAACAAGGAGTTTCCACAAGTTATTATACCGGGCAAAAGGGTTGCTCCTTTGGAGGCTGAGCACTGGAATGTGGAAGTTAAAATGACTTGTGCACCATTGAGCTGGAACATGCTGCTCCTGGGTCATTGATCTGCTCTGCTCTGGCAGGGCACCACTTTGGTATTGTTAATTTTCAATGACATAAAGAGTTGTATTAGTACAGGAAGCAGAATTGAAGGGCCAGAAACTAAAGGGAAGACAAAAGAGAGGCCAGTGGTAAACACAGAGGGTTCCAAAGACTGTGATGCAAAACCAGAAGCAAATACAGCCCCTAAACAATAAGAAATTCATTACTTCATGGATCAAATGGACCAGGCCAGATCTTTGGCTGCCATAGGTTAGAACTGTTTCTTTCATATCAGAGAAACTAGGCTTACATGAACTGGAAGAGTAGGGCATCCATAGTTTACACAAGCAGTGAAGCTGTATACAAAAATGACATTTTTTCCCCTAGAACGTGAGTGCACACAGAATTGTACAATGCATTTTTTTAATAAATATTTAACATCTAAAGCACACCGACACTGCAATCCCTTTTTATGACCCCTACTATAATAATAAGTATGAAAAGGTGCATAAACCTCAATGAGGTATTCATTTATCAGGAAGAGAGATGCTCATTCTAAAAACTAGGGGTAATAATTTATTGTTTGGATCTTCTGCAATACACTTGAAATAATGCCCTTAAATTTCAGAATTTTACTGTCAGTGAGACAGTCATTAGTTCTTATGACTGACTTTCCACACCATAACATTCACTGGCATCTCCAAACAATCCTCCTGTACTTTTCCCCAGGCTTTACTTTGCAGTAGGTACATTGCCCTGGGGTCTCAGTGACATAGGCACACTGTCAGCTTCTGTATCTTTTTAACAACCAAGTCACTCTAAGTGTAGATATTTTCCTTTTTTCCTTTGACATATGTGAAAGTCCTATGATGCCTCCACCTCAGCCAGCTTGGGATGGCAGCCATCATTTTGCCAGTGTTACATGTAAACTGGATGAGTGATGTATGTGGGAAATAAGTTCTACTGAAATGTCCATCACATCATTGCAGAATCATAGAATCGTTAAGGTTGGGAGAAACATCCAAGATCATCAAGCCCAACCTTGTACCCAACACCCCCATGACCACTAGACCATGTCCTGACGCACCACATCCACCTGTTTTTTAAGCACCTCCAGGGATGGTGACTTCACCACCTCCCTGGGCAGCCTGTTCCAATTCTTAACTACTCTTTCAGTAAATAAATTCTTCCTAATATCTAATCTGAACTTCCCCTGGTGCAACTTGTGGCCATTTCCTCTTGTCCTGTCATTAGCTATTATGGAGAAGAGGCCAACAATGGCCTCACTACAACCTCTTTTAAGGTAGTTGTAGAGAGGAATACGGTCCTCTCTCAGTCTTCCCTTCTTCAGGCTAAACAGTCCAAACTGTCAGCCTCTCCTCATAAGACATGTTCTCCAATCCCCTCACCAGCTTCATTGACTTCCTCTGTACCCACTCAACCACCTCAATGTCTTTCTTGTATTGTGATGCTCAAAACTGGACACCATGCTCAAGGTGCAGTCTGAGCAGTGACAATTACAGGGGCACAATCTTCCTTCCTCCTGCTGGCCATGCCACTTCTGATCCAGACCAAGATGCTGTTGGCCTTCCTGGCCATCTGGGCACACTGCTGGCTCATGTTCAGCTGTCTGTCAACCACCACGCCCAGGTCCCTTTCTGACGAGCACCTTTCCAGCCACTCATCTCCAAGCCTGTAGCGTTGCATGGGGTTGTTGTGACCCAAGTGTAGAACCTGGCCTTTG
Organism: Megaceryle torquata; assembly: GCA_024611175.1. NCBI lineage: Eukaryota > Metazoa > Chordata > Aves > Coraciiformes > Cerylidae > Megaceryle > Megaceryle torquata. The sequence continues at coordinate 12,922 of JANIJG010014285.1, forward strand.
ACCTTATTAAACCTTGTACAATTGGCCTCAGCTGCTTAATTTTGTGCTGTCTGAAAACTTACTGAGGGTGCACTCATTCCCCTCATCCAAACTGATAAAGATTTTAAACAGGACTGGCCCCAGCACTGAACCCAGGGGAACACCACTTGTGACTGGTTGCCACCTTGATTTGACTCCATTTACCACAACTCTCTGGGCTCAGCCATCCAGACAGTTTTTAATCCAGAGAAGAGTACACTTGTTTAATCCATGAGACACTGACTTCTCCAGCAGAATGCTGTGGGGGACTGTCAAATGCTTTACTAAATTCCAGGTAGACAACATCCACAGCTTTTCACCCATCTACTAGGCAGGTCACCTGGTCATAGAATGAGATCAGGTTGGTCAAAGAGGACCTGCCCTTCATGAACCCATGATGGCTGGGCCAGATCCCCCGGATGCCCTGCACTTGCTGTTTGAGCACGCTCAAAATGAACTGCTCCATAATCTTTCTCAGCACCAAGGTCAGACTGACAGGCCTGTAGTTCCCTGGATCCTCCTTCCAGCCCTTCTGTGTCCAATGTGCACAGAGAAATGGACAGCTAGGAAAAGTAAAGTGACCTTTTCTATTTATTTTTTTTTTTCAATTCTGTATTTGCAAAGTAGAGAAGACCATCTACTTCCTTCACATAACAAATGGAGAAAATAAGCTGGGGAGTGGGGTGGTGGGCTGGGGGGCTGTCTCTGGACCTTGTCTGGCCACTGAATCAATGGCTGGGCTTAATATAAAGTAGAAATTATGGAGAATCAACATTTATTTAAAATACAAACAGTCTTTAATTAACTAGGGAGGATGAAGAAAAGACAGTCAAATGACAGCACGAGAACAACAAACACAGTCAAACAAGGAAGGAAGAACTGTTGCCTACATGAACTCAGTGAATATAGTAGTATCACTGATTACATCAGTTGCTTGAGACCTGAAGCAAAACTGAATGTTTAAAAAGCACTTAACATTTAAATACTAATCTCAGATTTTATTCCCAAAGAGAATGTCTATTTCAAAATTTTATGGACTTCACAAGCGTTATTTTTTTCTTTTATTCTCATTTCAGTCCATCCTAATTCAAAGGTGGATTCAATGCAAAAAATATTTAAGCATTAATGCATTGCTCTATTTTTTGTTTGCTTAGATAGGTTAGTATCTTACATGGTGGAAGGAACAGTGTAAATAATTAACATCAACTCAACAATAACCTCGCAATGCAGAGTGTGTCTCCATTCTAATAAATATAAAAGAAGTCTCTGAGTCTTCAAGACCATCTGTAAGATGTCTCAGATCTTAAATACTTTTCTATCCTAGGCTTGAGAGTGATCTTTTACTTGCTCTGCAATGAATGAGTGCTCAGTGGTGCATAATGAAAAAATAAAGACATTTTACATCAGGAAATGACAGCTTTTCTTTGTAGATTTATATGTAAAGCATATGCACTTGCTGAAATACAGCCAGTTTTACTGGGATTTATTTTTACTTTTTATTGCTATAGCAAAAATAGGATGGGATTTCAACACCTGAAAATCACAAAGCATGACCAGTTTGGTTTGTATTCTACTGAGAAGTTATACCAGCAGTGTGTTGTGAATTAAAAATGCTTGAATTTTTAAAAAACACAGGCAAAAAAAAAAATCCCTACAGATAATTTTTTTCAATTATTCTCTTTGGCTATATCTAGATTGGTAATTTAAGTAGTGCCTGGGCACTGAAACTCAATCACCTATGAAGTTAAATAGTTTGAATGCATCTTGGTTTTTTTCTGGACCAATTTACACTGTCCCAAACTATTCCCAGGCACATTCAGAGGGCTAGTGTGGGACAGTGTGTGTTATGGACTGCCATATCTCAATGACCATATCTCAATGACCATTGTAAAGCAGCCATCCTGCTTTGAAGACTGTGAAAGTGTAATAATACAGACAGGCCATTCTGTGCTAGTTAATCTCAGTGGCAGGAAAATAAGACAGAAGAAATCTTATTAGCCATGGGACTTCTGAAACTTTGAGGCTTTGGTGGACAGTCATTGTAGGCTTTGATGTTCACTGATGATGTGTGATTGGTATTTTATACCTAAACATTTCTCTCCTATTCTTATTTACGTTCTGTTGTACCACCATATATCTGTAAGCCTATGTTTCAGGCCATCAAGTGGAATATGGCAAAGTCTTGTGATTACATTTTTTCAGAAGGTAGAATAAAGAGGAAAATCCTCACTTATTCTCATAACACTTACCTGTTTTTCTGTCTCCTCCTTTTCTTTGTAATGAGCACAAAATTGAAGTTCTTCAAAACCAAACTTGGCACATAAAAAAGTATTCTTAGGCTGTATATTAGGAAAGGAATCTAGTAGCAGTTTTATAAAAGAACCTATTATAGTATTTTCTTCAGAGCAAAATCAATAATTTCAAATCCTTGGTGATCCCAAAATATATAGAGTGAAAGACAAGATTAATAACAAATTGTGATCTAAAAAAAAAAAAAAGAGAGAATACACCATTCCCTAGCATTTCCTATGGATGCCTAGTGTTGCCCTTCTTGTCTTCCATCTGCCACTCCAGAAAGATGCAAGTCTCCTGAAGGTCCTCTCTCCTATCTGTCAGTCCTGCAAGAAAGTCTTGGATATCTTTAGGTATCTCTTAATCTTCAGTGTTCAAGCAGAAAGAACCTGGATGGAGTTCTGGTCACAGATAAGGCTTGTAGATATCACAGTGAGAATAATTTTGAGAAACACAGTAGAAACAAGTAGTAAAATTGCTTTACAAAACTGGCAATGTCCAGGTCATTTTGTGATAGATTTTTGAACTCTCAAGCTGAATAGTCCTCACTCAGGTCAGTGGTATCCCTGAATATGTGCTGATCTGCACAAAGGATAATGTCAAAGTAAGACATTTCCTCTTGCAGCAGATATGTTGCTTGGATACTTGAAAATGTTAGATACTTGGTAAGAGATACCTGCTGTCATGTGTGGTTCCAGAGAGCACTGCTTGTGACTATCCTAAAAAGCCATGCATAGGTTTAGGTTGTTCCAAGTACCAACAGAACGATCCAAGTTCTGTAGGCTTTTAGTAAATACTATGAACCAATGCACATCATGTGCTCTGACACCAGCATCTTTTACCTGGGATTTATAGGCTTACATCTGATCTACGAAGTGTTTATCTGTGTGGCTACTGCAGAGCTATCTCTGTCTAAATCAGAACCCTAATCTTTCCTAAATCACCTGAACACTCTACTAGGCCTGCAAGTAAGCAAGGGTGAGTGATTAGATATGTAAGTGTTCAAATGCTCCATCAAAATGAGAAAGAAGGGAGACCTATGGATGCATTGGGTGTATACTACTTTTTTTTTTTCAGTGAGATGGCTAATATCAAGAGCAGTCAGTGGAGGGGGACAAGAAGCTAAGTCCTATACTGAGATAATTCTCCAGGTCTTCAAGGACATGTGAATTTATCAGCCATCTGAGTGCAAAATCTTTGGGGTGCGGACTATTCTACTATATCTTTATCAATGGCACAGAAAAGATTGTCAGTGCTTAACCATCAATGAGTAATTCCTCAAATGCTGCATTCAGAGTAGGTATTATTCATGGTCCTTGACATCTCCATAAGATGCAGTTTTGCATTTCATCAGAGGGTATGAAAAAATAGTCCCTGGATCTAAAGATAGTGATTTTATCTGTGTGGCTAGTGACATGAAACCATTACCAAATTAGATGTGTCCATCCCGATTGTGAGACCCTTTGGACAGAATAAAAATTGGGTTTCACGGTGAGACAGTCCTATCAATTTACACCAGATGAGATTTTAGTCAAGTTATGTGCTAAGATTGCCTGTGGTGGTTCAAATATTAAAGTTCAAAAACATGTCAAGGGCTGGAGATCACAGTTCAAAAGACTGCTCAAAGGACATCATAATAATAAAAGAAGAAAAAAATCAATCAATCAAAGAAAACAAGCAAACAAACAGGTTGAATGGAAACAAGATAATCAAGTACTAATATCTACATAGTTTGAAAGTCATATGATTACTCAAACAAAAGACAGTTTATATTCATTTCTCATCTTCCATTTCCTGAAGGCATTTTTTTTTTTTCCTCTTATATGCAATTTCAGCTAGGAAGAAGCTCAGACAAATACTGTCCAGCAATTTATAACTACAGTTGTATATTTATTGGTTTGCTATCAAGGGTTAAGGTCTAGTCAGACATTTTTTTTTTTTTTAAATTTTCAAACACATAAAAGAGTAGGAGATTCTGATAAGGTCCTATTGTAGCTATCATGTGATATAACTACAGCTAAGGTCATGTCGACCTGCTCTTGTTAGAGTACATCATCTACTTAGGAGAAAAGAAAACAATTTGTGTCACATTTTATTCCATCAATGGCTCTGAATAAAAAGGGTATTTTGAGAAACTGAATTAATAATATATTAAAATAACTAGAAAGAAGGGCTGATAATTAAACATGCTCTGTAATTCAACCACAACCAGAACAATGAATCTACTTTTTGGTAACTGTTCTTTTTAATTATAGAAGTGACAATTCTGAATGACTCAAACCTTCTCTGTCATCTTGCACACAAAGCCAATTAAGGTGAGACCAAAGCAAAAATACAGTTCATTTATTTTACACCCACTTTATTCAATCACTTCACTTCTCTTTGAATAATGCAGAAGGGGAGCAAAATCCAAATCTGGTATATATGTGATGGATAACTCCTTCTTTCTGAGGGCTTTGCTGTGGAAGGGTAGAACCAAAGTTTAAAGCTGGGCAAGGGATGAGAAGTTGAGAAGCTGTATCCAATCCATAGTGCATCTTTTTCACTTCTATTTCTTTAGGCAGGGGGACTCTGAATAAAGCCTTGCTGTAGAACATGCCTAAAATAGTCTGTCATCATTAGATTTAAAGATTAACACTTCAAAGAGATTAATAGAATCCATCAAACTGACTGTCTTGGAGAATCTGCATCATTATCATATCACATGACTTTATCCTGTAAAGGGTGGCATATTCCCTGGGAAGCCAGTAGCAAGTGCTTCTTCAGTGCTAAGGCACTCTTCACAGAGCTTGGTGGTGGCTGTTTCTTGTACGGGTTGTAGAAATAAACAACAAGCTTCTGATTAAAGTCTAATCTTCATACAGTAATCAGAAAAAATGTCACTCCTGTCTTGTGAATAGTGTGACTTGCCTGGGTTGTATTTTTCAGCATAGTTGTACAAATAATCTTGGATTGGTAGGGAAAAATGCACCCACATACTCTTTTGTTTTTTCTTTCAAAGGGAAAAGAAACTGTGGCATGTAATATCCCCTCCTATCCATTTGCAAAGTCTGATCTTAATGTATTGGTCAGGGACAGGCCCTGTGTTATGAACAAAACAGCACTAAGAAGTTGCATGATATTTGCTTTGATTTTTTTTACAGTGGGGACATCATAAACGATTAAAGAGCAAGAAATATTCCATATTTATTTTAGGTAGATTTAGGCTAATGATAAATAATAAAAAATACTTTTAAACCCAAAAAGCTTGATTGTTTCAAGTTTAGTAAAGGAAGGTGCCACTGTCAGAAAAAGCTATTTGACAAAGGCCAGGTGAAGTGGATATTTTATTGCTAGGGAGCAGAAGGGCACTCGCACCTTAGCAATATACACAATATGCTTTACTCTGAAGCTGTGCTGAGCAATATCCTTCCAGAAACTCTTCATGACCTACTAATTGATTCCAAACCACAGTTTTGGAACTAGATTGTAGCAATAACCATTTCTTGCTATACACACATTCCTGATGATGCTGATATAAAGAAAAATCAATCAAGCTTTTAAGAAAGGTCAGGAATAATCCATTCTAGTCATGGTTTGAGGATGCGATTCAAGTCCAACAAAGAGGAAAAACACCTCTTTCTATCAGCATCATGGGCTTCTGGCTGAAAGACTCCATACTCCCTACCCTTCACTTGTCATTACGAGGACTGATGCTACTGCATTTGGCAAAGCATCTCATTTACTGGGGTGATATGAAGCTAATTAAGCCACTGAAAGACATATGAGTATCCCTTTTTGATGAGAGGCAAGATTCACTGAGGCACATGGAGCTTCACAGAGAGTGAAGAACTGCCATGATCACAGAAATTTTGTTTAAGACTTCCACAGAAACCCAGCCAGGAGCTTTACCAAGGGTGATTTCTTTCATGACAGACAAGTATCTTTTAATATCCACTTCATTTCATAAAATTATAGAATGGTTTGTGTTGGAAGGGACTTTAAAGATCATATAGTTCCAACACCCCTGTCATGGACAGGGACACCTTCCACTAGATCAGGCTGCTCAGAGCCCCATCCAATCTGCTCTTGAGCACATCCAGAGAGGGGGCATCCACAACCTCTCTTGGCAACCTGTTCCAGTGCCTCACCACCCTCATAGCGAAGAATTTCTTTTTTACATTAATCTAAATACACCCCCTTTTGGTTTGAAACCATTACCCCTTGTCCCATCATTGCACTCCCTGATGAAGAGTCCCTCCTCATCTTTCCTGTATCTCCTCTTTAAGTACTGGAAGGCTGCTACAAGCTCCCCCCAGAGCCTTCTCTTCTCCAAGCTAACAATCCCTACTCTCTGAGCCTATCTTCTTAAGAGAGGTGTTCTAGCCTTCTGACCATGTTTATGGGCCTCCTCTGGACCTGCTCAATTAGGTCCATTTTTTCTTATGCTGGGCGTCCCAGAGCTGCATACAATGCTACTGGTGTAGCACAAGAGTGGATCAGAGGGTGAGAATCACCTCCCTTGACCTGGTGGCTATTCTTCTCTTGATGAAGCCCAGGATGTGATTGGCTTTCTGGGCTACAGATGCACGTTGCTGGCTCATACTCAGTTTTTCATGAAGTTGAAGGAGAGTGATCTGATGGAGAACATTAGGACCTGGTTCAGCTTTCTTAGTAAAATTCATTGGGTGTAATGATCCTCAGTGAATCTAAACATTTAAATTCAACAGTAAGATCAAGGTTTGTACATAAAGTATACATCCTGAATTTCTATTCTATTGACTTTATGTATGAATATAGACCATATTTTGTGTAGCTGAGAGCCAGGTGGCATAGTCTTATCTCTGCAAGTGGAACAGAGTGATATGACCTATACAGCCAGGGATGTGCCACATTATCACACGTGTGCTCTTTCCAGTTCAGAAATAACTCCTGCCAACTACTGAAATCTGAGCAAATGTGATTCAAAGGAATAACTAAGCTTTTTATGTGGGTTTGTTTGTTTTGTTGGTTTTGGTTTTATTTGTTTGTTTGTTTGTGGTGTTTTTTGTTATTGTTTGGTTGGCTTTTTTTCCACTTCTTAGATATAAAAGAATGCTATTCAGTGCTTTCCTACAGCTAAGGTGAATATGATCAAATGCATAATTATAATTTTTTGCCACTAGGATTTCTTGCATTGCTTAGCTTAAAAACTCTGAAAAATAAAGTGGGAAACCTGAAAGGGCAAAGTGCAGAAAGAATCAAGTTATCTAGATTCTAATAGGCAAGATCAACACTGTTACTAAAGTTAATGAAAGTATGACTGATATAGGTTCAAACTTTGCATCACTATAAAAAGCAGTAATGAGACATAAATAATAGGTACAACATAGGTAAGTACTTGTGCTACCTTTAACTTAATTACTAGAATGCATCATTATATTGAATATTTAGTACAGAAAGAATGATAAGCAAGAGAATATGCAGTATACTCTACAACAAATGTTACACTTGCCTGATTGATTACTGAAGATTAAAAAAAAAAAGAAATCACAAGGAATGACATAACCTTACATCCTGAACTGAAAAATCTAAAATGCTTTACGAGGGACATGAAAAGGCCAAGTACAAGCATTTAGCAAAAGAGTAAAAGTGACAGAAGAAGAGTAGACTTAAAAAATAAGAGAAACCAATTTCATTAAAAAACAAGCTCCAGCTTTTATGGAGCTACAGACAGATCAAGTGGAGACACTTCATTCCTTCTAAATCCCCATCTAAAATGAGCTGCTTTAATAATCTATCCACTGAAGAATTACTTCCTGAGAGACAGAAACTGTGTATTTTAGACTAAGCAAAATAGTTTTAACCCCTTACCTATGAGACCTACATGTCTGTCGGGGTGGGAGTTTTAGCATCCCTACTGTTGCTTTATCCATGGTGATCAGCATTCTTGGCACAAGAATTACTCCTAGATAGGCAGTAAATATTCTGTTGGTACTGTCAAAAAGCTGCTTTCAATATTACCTCTGAAACTACTTCACTAATAAATTTGACTGTAAAAATGTGCCCACTTTTCCTCTCTGCTCTGTTTCATCTGTCCCATCCTTTGAATGCACTGGACCTCACATCTGGAAATTGTAACAAGGGCAGGCTCCCTACTCCAGGGTTAGTGATTGTGCTATCTCCTCATCCTGCTATGCAGGTGACTACAAAGAGACATGGTCCCCTGTAGGCAGCAACACCACATCTCCTTAAAATGTGCATGCTTTTACTGCTGAAGTTGGAGAGAAAGAAGCAGCACCTAGTGGGTGACCTAGCTCTGCAACCTGCAAATGACACCAGCCTGTGAACCACTGCACAAATACTGCAGCTGAATGGAGCTGGGTGGGCACTTCCCAAATGTCTGTGACTTGATTCACCACTCTCAGAGCTTCTGTAGCTCCTCCTATTTACAGAGAGCAAAAAGTAAAGATGTTCTGATTCTTTCTGCAGTTGAAAATGACCACATGTGGTGTAACATAACAGAAAGGAAAAGAAATGTGATTAGTAACAAGGAACATTCACAGAGCATGAATCTTCATTGCATTACCAGTGGATGAAACCACTTGGCTAAGTTGACATATTTAATATCTATATTTATTTCTACTTGTTGCTATTCCACTTTGTATTTCACATCTTCTACTGCTCGTCTCATACCAAAGTTGTATTTGCATGCTCCAGTTTTGTGTTTTTTGTCAAGAGACATGCAGTTAGAGAAGGTGACAGTATTTGACCCCAGGAGCTTCCACTGAACACACAAGAAAATGTTATAGCTAAAAATCTTCAGAAGCCATGTAAGAACTATAGCTGTATGTAAGATGCATTTGTATTCTTGAAAATGTTTGAAATTATGAATATATATGTTTGTGTATATTTTAAGAATTTGTATTTCAATAATAGTCCATAGAAAAATGAAAGAAACACCTCAGAACTGCCAGTAGCTTGGAGGTCCTTTTTTAAAATATAAGAAGCCTTAGACCTGAACCCTTGGAGTGCTAAGGCCTCACTTTCTGGTGTACTTTTGGTTACTCTAAGCTCAATTTCTGCTTCCCCACTATACACTGAAAAAAAAAAAATTCCTGAAGAAACTGTCATTAAAACAGATACTTCCTGGCACAAATTTCTATGACTAGGCACTTTCAAATAAAAAAAAAAAAGACAGTTAAAAATTCTCACTAAGTTTCATACAAATAATCACTGAAATTAGACAGAAAGTAAATGGACTTGGCACCTGAAATCAGCATTGTTTCCAAGCACGAAGCATGGAAAACAGAAGCTCCTAGAGTAGTTTTAAAGTGAAAGTGTAATTGAATGACATGTATCTTAATCCAAACAGTATTTTGCTTGCTTTTAATCCACTGGAAATGGCAATTTATATGCGCAAGCAGTTCTGCCCAAGTAGCCAACCTTAAAATGCTTTTGTATTTAAATAGAGTGACATCTGACATTTCTGTGTCCATGTGTTATCAGACCTCTGTTTACCCTCTGGAAAGTACCAGCATAAGGACAGAATAAGGGAAAGTGAGAATTTGCCTGCTGGTTTGGGGACAGCTGGAAGTCTGATTTACTGTGGAAGTTCAGGATGTCCCAATTAAATCAGGACACTTGAGAGATATGAAGACTTAAATGTCCCCCCAAAGCTTTGGTCTAATGTGATTAAGCTGGCTGGTTTTGCTAATGATAGACACATTCCAAATTGCAGAAAAATGGTAAGTAGATATAATGGGTTTTTACTGTTATGTGCATATAAGAATATGCCCCAAAAAGGTTTCTATTCCCTGCTTCCATTTTCTATTGAATGCCAATCATTTATAACTTTTGGCATCTATAATAAAATCCTCCTTGAGATACATGATGCCCTTAGCTCTCAGGAACATCAAGATCTTTTATTTTTACCCCTATACTCCTCTGCTATCTTTTTTTTAAAAAAAAAAAAACAAAACAACTTTGCTTGTTGATTTTTAAATTGATATGCATTTGTGAAATGCCCATGACTGCTTCTTCATGTGGAAAAAACATTGTTTATAGAGTGGATACTAACTGACCCCACCATATATATATATACTGCAGAAGCATGCAGTTCAGCTGGGGTTTTGAACAGAAAAAAAAATTATGTCCTAAATATCTGAATAACATTGAATTGAGACAGCTTTGGAGTTGCTCTCAGATGTTTTCTTGAGAATTATTGGTGAACTGTAAGCAAATATAAATTTATTGCTTAACTTCCACAAAAACAAATATTCTCCAAGAAATGAAAGGGCAAATAAAGGAAAATGTGTGCTCTGTACTGATGAAACAGCCTAAAAAGGAATGCATAATAAAAAGAAAATCCACTTACAAGCTCATAGTTTTTAAATTTCTGTAACTGTCTAATGTTATTTAAACACCACACACACAAGTTTTAAGTCAGTTACCATTCACAGTGAAATATCTTTCTTTAGCTGATTGTCTCTTTTTTCCCCCACCATGACAGATTGTATTTAATTGAACAATTGCTGGTTTAGAACTGTCATTAAAAATGCATATATTCAAATAGTCTTCATACAGCATATTGTCCTTTCAGTTCATTTCCTCTTTTTATGTAGCAGTAAATATCCTTTTGTGTTCTGGTTCTAATTTATTTAGAAATAATGTGTTTCTTACTAAGAAACTTAAAGGCTAGACTAAGCTTCTTAAATTGCTTACTAATACATTTTTATTGACCTAGTGTCTTTCAGTCCTTGTACCTCTGAATTCCATGTTCTTTGTAGAGAGGATACAGTTAGAGGAAAACTTGGATCTAGATCCTCTTTTGCTTGCAGAATGGTTTTAAAGCAAATTCATGCCATTAAAATAATTATGGCCTTACAAGAAAGAGAAATATTCCACTTCAGTCAGCCAACGTGGATCTTGACTGTAGGTAAGCAGAGAGAGTTTTACCAGGAAGAAGAACTAGGGTGCTTAAACCATATCCCTGCACACTGCAACTGACTGAAGAAAATGTTTATGGCTACCTTCTCTCTCAGTTTACACAGTCTAAGTTGTCCTTTAAATACAACCACATACCAAGTCAGAGGCTCATACAGATGTTTTCAACAACGTATGTATTCACACATTATTAATAATCTGGGCTGAAACCATTATTGTCTGCACTGCAGCGTGCACTACTTAAATCTTAAACTTCTTTAATTTCTTATTTTCTTCCTCTTTTATTTGTTGGAGGGATGAATCTAGGTAGAGAACAAAATAAGATTAGAGTAGTTCATTCTGTAAAATAGAATAATTGTGAAATATCATCTGGGAAGCAATAGGCCAGTCCTTTGGCTGCTGTAAACTGTAAAGCTTCACTAGCATAAATGGAGCTATGACAAATCTACATCTACTGAGGATCTGGCCCATTATTTGCCAATGACAAAATCTCACAAATGGCTGTGACTTTTACATGATATGTGTGGAGGTTGCTCTGAAGTTTCACAGACTATGAGAGAAAAGAATGGTTATCACCAGTGACAAATCTAATTCTTGGAGGACTCTGACATTGCTCATACTTCAACCGTCTAAATAAGTTTTCACTTTTTTGGATGTTTTTCCTGTAATAGTGTTATGTGCAGAGAAAATAAAATTAATGCTTCATTACTATTCATCATATGGTACTGGAGACAAACTTGAGAAAATATACATTATTTACCATGAGCAAACTAACATTATTTGAAATGAATCAAAACCAATAAAATAATAATAATAAAAAAGCATCACTAAGCTACTAATTAAATATCCTTCAAGACACAGATCTAGCAAAGTAGTTGGATGTGATGTAACAGTACATTAATTAGGTAAACCTAAAAACCATCACAATTAATATGAAAATGAGGAATTGAAATAGACAAATAAGAGAAAATTTCTTTGACACTAGGTCATCTTAAAAGCTTTTAGTTACCAACACTGTGAACAGAACAAAGAAATATGAATATAACTGGAGTATTTAGAATCAGAAAAATCCATGGTCACTGATGAAATTTTCATGACAGAGATGTATTTTTTGTAAACATATTTGGTTTTTTGGCCATGGAGAAATTCTTGGATGTCTTTTCAGGCAAATACAGAACAGTGCCAGCCAACTTTCTGTCAAACCAAGCTTTTATGTGCCTCTGGAGCTATGGTAGAAAGATAACACATATAGGCAGAGACCACCATCTCAATGTCAAAACTGTTAAAATCTTTGCTGAAAGGATTATATCACATAAGTATCACCATGAAATATTAAATAGACGTTGCAAGTGCATGTTTCTCAGTTGTCAGGCAGATATATAATGTGTCTTTATTTAGATTTTACATAGATACATAATGACCCCATACACTTTATTAAACTGATGCCCAAACTTTAGCTATCAGTGAGGATAAGAACTGGTTGATGGCCGCTTGTGCTTACAGTTTAACCAAGTGGAAGTTCATCAGTTTTGCCATGACACCAATGACAAACAACAGCAAAGAAAGAAGCAATACAAAGGCTTACAACAGTTATCATAATTGTAATGTAACAGCAGAATCACTGAAGGTGAAGATGACTTGTTAAGCAGTTGTAATGACATGCTAACATAGGCTCTGTACGTATGATTATTGGTCAAGGACAGATTATTGCAAAAAAGGTAATAAAAGACAATTTTAGATTCCTTTTCAGTGAGCCTTCACAAAACCAATATTAGTCATACGTGCTCTATATGCGTATTTTGTACAAAGTCAATTAACCTCTTTATTTGAAAACAAGAGCTTCTTTATTGTTGAATACAGCAGCTAATCCTTTGTAGCAGATAAATTTCAGCGAGTATGAGTGGAATGAGTTGTACTTACTATGCCCATGTTCTTCCACAATTGAAAGATTAAATATTTAGTTTGCTAAAGACTAGTATATATGAAGGTTAGGAAACTTTTAGTATAGGAAAAGTCAAGGCACCATCGGAGGATATAACAAGTGTTTGCACTAGATTCTTCTCTCCATTTATTTCCTTTCTTAACAAGTTCAGCCCTACAGGTAAGAACATACCCTTTTTTGGTTGGCAAAGTTCAGCTTCTGGTAAGACAATAATAGTTTTTAACCAGCTTTAAATTAGCATCATGATTACATGGTTAACAAAAAGACTGCTAAGAGCAGCTATCTATTTTTTATTTAAAAATGTATCAAAGTTGAATTGATAGATCAGGGTAGCTAAACCATCATTTGTATCAGTTAAGATTAATACATTTCTCTTAGATGCTTAATACAGCATTATACATATTGCATGGATAAATACCTAATCACAGACCTGTCTTTATGATTAGGACTATACAGATTGATGCAACAGTAATTTTTGATTCATGATAAGGTTGATGAAGCTAATTAGGAATAAATAGTATGATGAATTAGGAACAAAGAGTATGACAATGCACTCAGAAAAGCCTTTCAAAAATAAACTGTTGTTATATGAAGATAATAAAGCAGGTTATCAGGAGGCAAGAACAGTCAGTAGATACTCCCTCCTGGAGTTTAGGCTTAAGATCCATTCTATGGCAAAGTCTCATTTATAACTCTCTCATTCAAAAGCAGAGCCAGTTCTTGTACTTTATGCAAAAATAGTGAGACGTTGAAGGAGGCTTAACCTTTTGTTCATCCCCAACCAGCCAGCAGTACTAAACTGTAGCCTCAACAAGAGACAGGATATTATAAGAGTCTATTACCTTTCTCTATTCAAAGAACAGAAAGCTTCTTATTACAGGTAATAAATTTAATTTTGAAAACAGACCTATTTTCTTTACGCGTAGTTGAGTTCTGTTACAGAACACAAAATAGGCAGGGCTCACTGTCATCCACAATGGAAAGAGGTTGATATTGAAGGGTATAGATGCAAGTTCCACTTTATTTTCAAGGGCATAAATTTCTTTATAAAAGGTCTCCAGAATAAAAGAACCTCTCCGGATGGGCACATCCAGAGGGTAATGGTCAATGGCTCAAAGTCCAGAGGGAGATCAGTGACAAGTGGTGTCCCTCAGGGGTCCATACTGGGACCTTTATTGTTTAATATTTTTATCAATGACATAGACAGTGGGATGGAGTGCACCATCAGCAAGTTTGGAGATGACACCAGGCTGAGTGGTGCTGTTGATACACCAGAGGGACAGGATGTCATACAGAAGGACCTAGAAAAGCTGGAGAGGTGGGGCCAGGTGAAGACTGTGAAGTTCAACAAGAGCAAGTGCAGAGTCCTGGCCTTGGGCTTAAACAATCCCCACTATCAATACAGCATTGGGAATGAGTCAATAGAGAACAGCCCTGCAGAAAAGGACTTGGGGCTGCTGATAGACAAGAAGCTGGACATGAGCAGCCAGTGTGTGCTTGCAGCCCAGAAGGCCAATCGCATCCTGGGCTGC
>JANIJG010014286.1:8027-34136 GCA_024611175.1 Megaceryle torquata
AGAGAAAAAATAACAGACTAAACTCTTCAATCAATTTTTTACATATCTCAGCAGGGTTTGATGACACAAAACTTAGCATGAATTAATTCCAAGTCATTCAGTCCTAACTGTTAAAATGGAAGTTGAGTTATTTGTCTTCTTCTCACAAATTTGAGAAGATAATTTGCCTTGTGCAAAATGCAAGTTATTTTTCTTTAATATTTGAATGTTCTACTAGACTATAGAAGAAGAAATAATTTCTAATAATTATGAGTTTGCATTTTGTAGACATTTAGATAAAAGGACAACATGGAGTAAAATAAACTGGTATATATTTTATGACTATAGTTATGCAAATTAGCATCACAGTTACTTATACATTAAATATATTATAGTTAATAATATTACATGACAAAAACCAACAGGTTTTTTACCACTTTGGAGAGAGCTTGGAATGATTACTTTAGGTGCAGTTACACTGTTTCTATATTTAAATTGTCTGTATTTGTCCATCAATACCCAAATACCTGGCTATCTGAGTCTGTTGTACTATTTATATTTGTGTATTTGGGGGTAAATTGAAATGTAACTCTGTTATTTGTTAGATAGATGGGATTAACAGGTGCTATGCATACAGATAATAGATTAGGGAATGCGAATCTCATGTAGCTGATGAATGTCTCTGTTCCATGAAGGCTGGGATGGAATTACAGACCGTATTTCACCTCAGTGTTCTAACAAGTGATGAATAAGTTTCCTATGGCTTTTTCTATTAAAGAATGTTGGGTTAGTCTGTGAAGTGATTTATTTAACATCCTTAAATATATTAGTCAAATTTCTAGAACAGGTGTTGCAAGCTCTGTATATTTCCCTAGTAACTACTATTAAAACCAGTTATCATATCACCCAAAGCCATTGGCAAAGATAGATGCAGTGTCCATCGACACAGCAATCGCAGCAGCAAAAGCAGTATTTTCATGTAAGAATTAGTGGGTTTGTAAATTGGAGATTCTATATCAGCATTTATTACCAGATTATTATTTCAAAATTGTTTTTTCCTCATGGTTCATAGCCCTGGATTCCAAAGGTCTGACCTTCTTCCTGGTGTGATGTGCTGTAATATTAAAGCGTTTATTTCTAGAACCACAGATTTTCTAGATAACCTAAATTTGCGTAATATGCTTTATGTTAGCAACTGATTCTTCTGATTGGTAAACCAATGTATTGGCAGAACACAGCAACATAGGGAGCTCCTACTGCTAGAAAAAGAACAAAAAAGGGGAATAAAAAAGCGTGACTCCTATTTTTTTGGATCTGGTTGGGAGGAATTTTGCCCTCTCAATTTGTGTCTACAGAAGGGAGTAGAGATCTTCACTTGGGCTGTGTAGCTCACCAAGGCAAGTTGATTCAAAACTGAGTTGTCTTTCAATCCTGAGTAGTATAGTGTCACGAATTAGTATAATTGGATCTCTAGCAGGATGACTAATCTTACTCTCTTTTTAAAGTATCTGTTACCATGTAAGAGTGAAAGAATAAAAACAGGATAAAGCCCATAGCAAACCAGATTTTTTTTTTTACCATCTGTTTGATTTATGTCTACTTTAAACTGCGTGTATTTTAGAAAGGAACCTGTTTTCTATCTTCAAAAAGATGAGATTCAGCATCCTTCAGCAGCTAATTTTTAGCACTTAGAGGTTCCCTTGGGCTGCTGTCAGCTACAACTTATTGCATATAGGTACTTTTCACTAAACTCATTATAAAGTGATTAGCCTCAAGGAATATAGTGCAGTGTTACAGCCTGCTCTTGTTATATGTATCTTTCCAGCTGAATTCTGCGTTGCCCAACTGTATGAAATGATGAGCACAGAAAAAGTCCCAGGATTAAACAGATAGGTTGTTAATAGGGCTGCTGTCATTTCTAAGCTATAGCCATTTGTAAGAGCGAGTGTTTCTAAGGCATGGTATTCTGGTTTTCTCCACCAGATTTTGATTTACTAGATTGTTTTATGGTAAGAACAGGCAGTGACAAACATCAACCAAATTATTAATGATATTTGGTTTTCATTACTTGTTAGGCAAGGTTTGTGTTTCTTTTAATAAAATGGCATGTTTATTTAGTATGTAGAAAATTTCTGCATTAGTGCTTTACCACAATAAGGCAAGTTGTGAAAGGTATCATTGGACCAGGAAAGTTTGTCATGTGACAGTGTATCTAGTAAAAGTGACCCAATTACTTCCACAGACAGAGAAGTGCAGTAATCCCATCAGTACAACCCAAACTCTTTTGAGATAATCACTTAAAGACAAATGGCACAGATGTGTGTTGGTTAAGAAGCACCGAAACTTCTGGAAATGTACTCCATAGAAACTGAGCAGGGAAGTCCAGACAGTGAGAATCTCTTAAGGGGCTTTCTGGCCTTGTAGCCATGGCAAGTCTGTTCCTTGTGAGAACAGAAGCAGTTTTTTGTAACACAGGCATTTAGACATGAATTTTGAGAAGCTGTACCCAAGTATAGTCTTCGTGTTATGAATATTGTGAAGAGAGTAAAATTGTATCAGTGCCCTGTCACTTCTGTTTGGGGAAGCCGCTGTCGTGAAAGAGATGAAAGCAAGAGGCAGCAGAGATAAAACCTTCCAGGTGCCAGAGGAAAGCCTGTCAGCAGCTAAAGTGTATCCTACCAGGGAGTGAAAGGGACCTTTGTCCAGACTAATAGAGGAGTTCTTTATTTAGAAAGACTCTTTGCGTAAAAGACTTTTTACAGGAGGGCTAAAGAAGTGATGGAGGAGCAGGAGATGTAGCAATGGCAGCAAGGAATGTCAGGCTTTGGGGTATCAATTGAGGGGCTTGAGAGAGCATTTTGTCATTGTATTTCCACTACCAAGGCAGCATCGACTGTATAGGTTTTGCTCCTGTTTTTAGTTTTAGTCTACACTGAGAATTTAAAAAATATAACTAATTTTAGTGCAATATGCCTTTCTTTACTCTGTACAAGGCAGGTGAGGGGATAAGAGCACTTAAGGGTTTCCAAAGGACTTTGTCTTTATCTCTCAGAAACTTTAGGATTAGCTTTTCTTTTTCTTTCTGGAAAAAGTATATTTTTCTCCTCTGCATTTTATCATGTGGTCAAAGATAAGGCCTTCATGACAGTAAATCAATGAGGCCATAGCTACGTATTTGTCTGCAGAATAAAGGTAGCATAGGCTACCATGACCTGGGAAGATACATCCCTCTGAGCTTTCATCATGGATGATTTGCTCACTCTTGCTTTATTTATTTTTTCCTGTATCTCACTTTTTCACCATATTCGCAAGTATTTCACGAGGTGCTTTTTATGGATTCTAGCAATTTCGGTAGACATCCTTATTTGAATTATAACTGTCAGTGTGCCTTAGCACTGTCAAATGTTTTATCATAGAAAGTGCAGTAAAAATTCCCTCCAAATAATGGCACATGAACAGATCCTTAACAGTCCCTAATGAGATATTCACTTTGCGGAGCAGCTGAAATGTCAGTTCTGGCAGCTGAAAGGGTACAGTTAGCCCAGGATTTTCTATAAGACAACTATTTGAGAGGGCAGATGCTTCAATAAAAATGTTAAAAGTAACACATCCTTTTTGTGCCCCAAAGTCCCTAATTAATTAGAGTTATTGGAGCTCGGTGGTGGTACTTAGTCCTACCACCTAACCACCTTGGGGCCAACTCAAAACCAAACGCTGAACAAATGATAGGCGATGGCTCTGGAGTGATTCCAGGTAAAGAAAGCATCTCACCTAAGAGCTCTCTGGGGAGGAAGAAAATGTACAAATCAGTGAGAAAGTAACTACAACTCTTTCTTTATTAAATAGAGCTGATGGACCTGTCCTGATAACAAGGACCGCTATTTACAGCTGCATCATATGTCACCAGAAGCAGAGCCAAGTTTGTAAAGCCAAGAATCATGAGCAGGAGAGGAAAAAAAGCTGATGGGTTTTTTTTAATTATTTTAATTTTTTTTTTAATTCCCTGTTTCAGATAAAAGGCCATTAACTTGCTCACTGCTATGTTCTATTTATTTATTTGAACTGGAGAAGGGGTGCGGGGAAGGAGTAAGAGGGAGGTTGGTTGGTTTGTTTGTTTTTTCACTAGAACTATCTAGGAATGCTTTTGATGGGAGATCAGCTTTCTTGACTTGACAGCCAACAGTATATAAATGCATGTACAGGCATATCAAAGGTCATTTGCTGCTTCTGTTCAGTACTCTACTATTTCTTTAGGAAGTATCCTTAAAAATAGCTCAAGTATTGATGTTATTTGTACAGATTGTGTCAAATGCCTAGTGAGTTATTTTGTGAATGTATGAGAAGATGATGCACTCTAATATATGTGTTCATCCAGTGCCTAATACAGTGCAACTAGAGTCAAATAGATACGTCTGAAAGCCCAAGGCTTTTATTTTGCTGATTTGGTCAATATTTATCTTGACAACAAAAGAAATGGTTTCTCAGCTTTATAATCAAGTCCTTTTAGTACAGCAGAAAGAAGATAGATACTAAAACATTACAGAGAAAAGGAAAAGATCTAGTTATTCAATATAGGTCACTAAAGCTTATTCTGTGACTGTGAGGTCTCTAGTTTTCCGATGTACCCAGAGACAGCGCTAACAGTCAGCGCCGCGTGTTCCCAGAATTCTATTCCACTTAAGGTAGCTCTTTGTCATAAGCGGTTGTTATAAGATGTTGTTAGTTTTATCTCTGAAATTATGACAACTGTTTGCAGAATTTTTCTCTTACAAATCTGTTATCTTTTTCACACAAGCCAGAGTTAAGGAACAAAAGATTGGAAATCAGATTTCTTGGGGGTTGCTCTAGTGGTTGCCACACAGTACTATTTGCAAACACAATTTACTGCAAAAGCTCAATTTCCAAATTACTTGCGGTTTGGGGGGGGGGCAGGGGAGGAAGTGATATACCAAAAACTAACTTAACTTTTTGTTGTTGAAAACTGAACCTCAACTCTGGCTTATTTGCAGGTTGTGAGAACATCTTCATTTTTAGGCAAGGTAGTGCTTCCCTTCTCATTAATTTCTTTAGCATACATTCCTGACTTGTTCAATTTTGGTTCAGAATCTTGAAGACCACAAAGAATAATGGCTATGTGAACTATGAAGTAGAAATAAATTTTTGTCTTCTGTGTGTAGGTTTTGGTTTTTTTTTTTAATCTAGATAAAGGGTCTTTTTCCTCAATGAAGGTCAAATGATCTAGTTTTAATTGGCAATGCTTGCAGTGTGATCATATCTAAAGAATGTGACTGCCTTAATAAAATTTAACTGTGTTGGCAGTTTTCATCTCTGAAGTTATATGTCACCTTGTAAGTCTCTAATGTAGCTACAAGAGCTTGCTTATTCAAGTAAATTTTAATTTACTGATCTCTAAGATTGGAACAGTATCCTTGAACAGCATCTTAAGAAATGTTAATATACTGTTCTTGAAAATGCTCCCACTCTCTACATTTTAAAGGCCAAACTTTATTTTTCCTCCCTTACACATTTCTAATTTGCTGGTTTGCCTATAGAAGATGTTTTCACTCCCATGATCTGTAGTCTAAGAAGGAAATTTGTTCCCCATCTCACCTTTTTTTCTTCGGGTATATTGTAGCCTTTTCATATTTCTTTGGCATCTTCTAATTTTATTGGGATCAAATAAAAGTGTTAGGATGACAGATAGTACTATAAGGAAATGCGAGAGAGCGAGTTATAAAGCAAATACTACCAAAACGCTGCACACAAATGCAAATATCTTCTTACTGTGCTATTCTACACATCTAGGCCTGAAGAACTGCTTGAGCTTATTCCACATCTCAGGCTAGCTTGTGAAGCATGGACCATCTGTCTCCTTAGCTTTATATCATTAGTCCTTTATTTCTATTCAGATAATGCCTACCAAATGTGTGGGGTGTTTTTTCAGTTTCTTCAAGATCTTTAGCAAATAATAGCTATTTGTTAAGATATCTGTGTTCACCTGCCAAGATTCACTATCACTTTAAGCCTGGAGAGTTTTAACAACATAACATACGTTTGCACTGCATACTTTCCTTGTTTCCTTTGCCATTAAAAAAAAGGTAAATATTTTCAGATTTCTAGAATGTTAATTTTATTTCTAAGGCTTTCACCCACTCTTGTCAGTGTGGCAGATGATGACAATATCATACGCACTTTGGCTAATGGAAGTATCATTAAAAATAACATTCCCTTTGTGATGATTCTTCTCTTCATTTGATAGGTTCAAATATGGCAAACAAGAATTGGAAAAGCAAAAAATGTCTTCCTGTAATCCTTTGGCTGCCTTGCATTTTCTTCTCTTAGACTCTTCTCTTGCAGAACTGTGGAAGTCTGACTGAACTGAAGAAATTGGTTTGGGCTTGGTATGAAGAGTCTTTTATCAGAACTGTAGTTTGCATGTCTCTCAGCTGTGGTGTCCTGTACAGCTGGTGCTTGGGTCATGCCACGGGTCCCTTGATTTATCCTTCACTTCTGATCCTTGTTGATAAGACACTACCTGTTAGGGCAATCCAATACAGGAGACATGAGGAGTACAAGGCATCCTGAAAGCAATCAAACTTTTTTTTTTTAATCGGAACTTGAATTTTAAACTGATACTGCTTAGCTTTCTCATGCAAAAGCTGATAAGGGAAAGAGAGCATAGAACTGCCACCTTTTCTACCCTTCAATGAAATCCTTCTTCAAGGAAGGTTGCTCAGTCCAAACTGTTTTTTTAATGACATCTTTTGCTTTTCTCCTGGTGAAATAAGAAACCACCTATTTCAGTAAGTGGTTGTGACTTGATTATCACTTGCATAGCAGGATCAACATCTATTGTCACAATGTAGTGTTTCAGGCAAATATTGGCAGCCTTTTACACGCTTTGACTTGGTTGTGATTCGAAGCCATATGAAACTTCACATGTCACATGATTTGGTGTGAAATCATAAGTGTGTTGTGAAAACATAAATATGTTTAATCATGCACTCGAGGAAACCTTCGGAGGAAGCTAAACTGCTATCGAAAAGAAGTCGGTGCTTTTCTTGTGTTGGTTTTTTTGGGGGGAATAATTCACCTCAGTCCTATGAAATAGATGTTACCCCAAATTTTATACCTTTAAATTGAACAGTTTATTTAATGTGAAGTTGAATTTCATTCATAAGTAACCTTGCTTACATATAATAACAATTCTTGGTGAACATATGCAGAAAAGCTTTTGATTTAGTCTTAATTCAAGGCTTTGAATTAGATGTTTAATAATGACCTGCTTTTCCATTGTAATATAAAAATACGATGTTTGTCTTATGTTAGAACCAGCAAATATAGTTGTGATGAAGGAAATTTACAGGATTCTAAAATCCTTTACATTTTCCAGCCACTTAAAGGTGAAGAATTAAAATTCCAATTTCTCATCTTGGAAAAAAAGGGGAAAAAAAAACCCCAACAAAACAACCCAACTAAAAAACCAAACCAAAAGCAAGCACATGATGTTATGTGCTTTCATAGAGTTTAATTCGCTTTACATATGATGGAAGAGAGTATGTGTGTCTGGGGTAAGGGAAGATGACATCAAGGACGTGAAAGAGGTTGCGGTCCTTGCACTTTCCCCATCTCCTGCTTTTTTCACCCTCTCATCCTCCTTTCCCCCTTACCTCCCATCCCCTCCTCAGTCCCTTAGGCCTGAGCCCCAAGGCTGGAGCAGATGGGGGCAATGGGGCAACGCCACCCTCCCTGTGTTGGGGGCTGGCTACTCTGCAGCACTCAGCAGGTCTCCAAGTAGCTCTTTATTCCTCTGGGTCTGGCTCAGGGCAGTACATCTTGCTCCAGTCACATGTCCCACACAGGGAGGACATGTAATTCAGATGTCACTTAGGCAGCAAAAGATTTCGTGAGTCCTGACCTAGATAAAGATTATCCTAATTGGATAGACTAAATTGGTGTTTGGAGGCATTTTTAGCGATAGTTTTCTATTTCTACTGGGAATATTTTCGTATTTCTGTTTATAATTTACTCCACAAATTTGTTTATTAACAATTCTTGGCATTTCTTTCATCTTCCTATGAATTTCTGCTTGAGAGCAAGGAAAGAATATCTTTGTTCTCAGGAAAGAAAAGTTACTTTGAGTTTTACTTTGAAGCACCCAATGATATAACTGAAATGTCATGAATAATTTAAGCAAACATTGATGCAAATGTTACTAGAAATAATCAAGGAACTTTAGAGGTTGTAAATAAAACCAATTTAAAGATTAAAATTGATGCAACTTAGAATTCTAATTTTGTATCCACACAAAAGTAGGACAAAATAGTATTCTGGAACATATGGGAATGGAACAAACAGCACTGGCCTTCATGTAGATGATTCATTTGTGAGTAAAAGAACTTAGATATCTTACTCTGGGTTGCATACGTACAGCAGGAATGCTAAATTTAAAAGTCTTTTAGCTTTCATTGTGATATTTTGAAAGAGGTATATGATTTAGTAGCACACATCCATAGTCTGAATGTAAATAGTTGCACCATTTGCTTCTCTGTGTGCTCCAATGTCCTAAAAAACTTGACCTTGATACTTATTCCTGGTAATTTAACTAAGGAACCTACAGGGGGTTATACTGGTGGAGGTGGCCTTTGCCAGTCATGATGCTGCATTTTCTGCTAACTGCAAGTCTTTCCCTTTTCCTATCTTGTCTTAGCCTGTTGCTTTTTTGTCCTGGTTATCCAGATATTTCATTCCACTATTACGAAGCAGGTTTCATACTCTAGGGCACAGTCTTCATGTCACAAACCTGATATTTCATCTTAGTGTTTTCACATGTTTCATGTGACTTTTGATTTCAGCCCACAAGTGATGATACGGTGTAGGGGGAAGGCTGGCAGCCTGGGCAGGTCCCTGTGCTGGGCAGCAGAGCACCATGCTACAGACTCCCCAGACAGTAGCGGGCGAAGCGCAGTTGCTGCGCGGTGCATCTCAGGATCCCCCAGTCCAGAAATAGAAGGTTGAGACCCGTGTGCACAGTGACACATTCATGATGGTATGATTTGCCTAAAGAGCGCCTCAACAGTGATGCTGGAATCCCCAGGGTATCTATAGTCCTCTGTATTGTGCTTACTAGATAAAGGAGGAATCTTTGAAATCTCAGACAGGCTAAAAGGTATTTCTCTCAAGTGTTTTAGAGTATAAATAAACTACAGTGAGTCTAAGACAGCATTTCAATTCAGTTTACCACCAGTCATTTTGTATCAATACTGGTAGAACAAAGAGATGAAGAGAAAAGTTAATCTGTGTGGACAGGCTTTTTAATAAACAGAAAAGAATAAACCCATGCACTGCTTTTGGCTTTTTTTTTTTTTTCTTAAACATTATGGTGGATGGTAGTGCAAAGATATCTCATTCAGATTTAATCACGTTACTATAGTTTATTTCTCAACAGAAGAGATTATAAAAAAATACTTGAAAGATTTAATTAAAATCTGTTCTCTCACATTTAATACTTCCTAATGCTTTTAATTAATCTGAATATCCTTAATTACTTCTGTAATTTTTACCATGTGTAAATAGCTAATTAAAGTATTAACCACCATCAGATGTAGTCTAGAATTAAATATATAAATGCTCGCTCACTGATTAAGAGGATTACATGAAAAAATAGTCGAGCTTCAGGTATGAATGGTTTCTGAATGCAAATACATGCAGATTAGCTGTAGTAAAAATGGAAGCAGATGTAGGAGATGGTTATAGTTTCCTACTGAGCTAGCCAGTCTAAGACTTCCTTAGCTCTAGTGGTGCTCAGAGAAGTTTGGAGGTTGTTCTAAACTTCACCAGTTAGTTACAATCCTTGAGGGACAGTCTGTCAGTGGAGATTGCTGGAATGCAATATATTCAGCCTCCTTTACTGGGTTTCAAGGACCAGATGGTAGGGGACATAGTTATGACCTATATCCTTGGAGAAAACTTGCTTTCTCATTTCTGGAGTCATGCAAAAGGAACAGAGAGCTGCTTTTACTCCTGGAGGCTGCACTACAGAACAGCCTCATATTTGTATGTGAGCCAAAATAGGATGGCAACGAATGCAGTGTAAATGTTGAAGGAGAATAATTTGACCTCTTCCTCATGATCAGCTTGGGAAAACCATCAGCACAAATTCTCTGTAAAGATATCCTCTGGCAGAACTGTCCATTGTAATGAAATACAAGCCAATAACCTCTTAGCTTAGACCAACCTGAACCAGTAAATTCCCATGGGTGTCTCTGTTGTGCGCTCTTTAGCCATTATGACTGTGGAATTAGCTCATGCTGAACTCATCCATCCCTGCCCTGGGGCGCAGAGTTGCCATGATCGGGAACATAAGGTAGATAATCAGGTGGTAGGTCTTTTTTAATGTGGTGAAAGTAAAAGCTGCTTTTCAAGACCTATAGAAAGGGTTTGCCGAAGAAGGCCAAAACAGTAACTTGATTTCTGTTTCCAATGAAAATTCAAACTTCAAAGGATTTTAGAATTTCAGGTCATTGCTCCAGGTCATTGTTCCAGGTGGTTGTGTTACTTGTGTCAGTGTTCCCCCTTAAAAACCTGTGGACTAGGCATAATCAAATGAGATGGGTTAATACAGAGTACTTTTTTTTTTTTTGTCTTCTGAAAGGCTTCTATAGGTAAGTTAGACAATTAGCTCTTTTAGCAGACCTTACTCCCAGTGGTCATTGCAGGTCCTATTTAAAAAATGAGACTGTGCAGACTCTTGAGTTGGCAAAGGCTCAAACCAGTAATGAAAAGCTGAAAAGCTCTTTTCTGTAAAATAATCTCCAATACTGACAAAAGACATCTTTTACAATATATAGAAAATCTCATCAGGTTTTGTCTTCGTTATTGTCATAGTGTCTTGGATATAGTACATTGTGCCTCCTGCATGCATGTTCCAAGGGCTTTTTTTATGTGCTTTTTGCTGTTAATTAAAGAGTGGCAGATGGAGACTGGTTTTAGTTGCCTTCCTAACCTTTTATTATGGAAATCTAAGCCGAGAATAGAAAAGGTTCAGTTCTCCTTCTGGTACTGCTTTGATGTTACCTGAGTGCGCACAAGCAGGTAACAGGATTTCAAGTGCAGTGCTCCTGGAAAGCCCCCAGTATACAGGTATTTTCCATAGGTAAATCTAATGCTGTTAGTGAGGTGTGGCTTTTGGGAATCAAGTAGTTTGCATTTCTGTATTTTGTTTTAGAATTACTGGGTCCAGCTTCACACCTCATTTCTACAAATAGAAGATTCAAAGAATAATTTTCTAGTGCTTGCCTCAGCTGTTTTTCACTGTAGCTTGTACTCACACTCTCTAGCTCCCAACCCAGAAAGACAAGGGAGCAGTGTGGTATGGCTCTTCTTCCTGAATTCCCAGTAGGCTATATCAGAAAACTTTACAGCTTCTTCCTCTTGGCAGAGAAACAGTATTTTAGCTGAGAATTGCATCCAAGTTGTGGTGGGGTTTTTTTTGGTGGTGTTTTTGTTTGCTTCATTGGTTGTTTTTTCCCCTATAATGTAAATCAGGAGCCAGTGGCATTAGAAGGTATCATTTGGCTCATTAAGTATTTTATTGCCACTTAACCATTAGACATATTTTATGGCTTTGTAGTTTAATTGATGTCGGCTCAAGTTAAGTAACAAACAAGAAATGAATATTTTGGTTATTCTTTTATATAAACAAGCTTTTTGTGGAAAATTATCTGTCTACTTTGGATATTAAACATTCTGTCCTTTACCTTGCTGAATACTCTACCACCTATTGCATTTGAGTTTTTAAATTATCCCATGAGATTCTGGAAATCTTGCATAAAAAAGTTCAATTTCCTTTGTCTTCATTGACATTTTGACTTAATTATCTAAAATGATATCTCCCTAAAATATGATAATTATATTGATTTAATTTTTGCTTAGACCAGTGACATATTGCAAATCTTTAAGTTTTATTCCAAAGTGTGTTTGACATTTGTGATGGTACTTTCAGAATCGTAAGATTCACTTCACGTACATTTATGAACTTCTTATTTCTGTCATCCTTTAGAGACCTGAGCTACCTGAGCTAACAAAGGCAGTAATCCACTGAGATCTCGCTTCCCCTTTCCGTCAGAGGTAGGGTGTGGGTACTCAGGTGGGAATCACAGGCAGGCTGGCTAACACCCATATTTGCAAAGTGGCTGGAATACATGTGATAAGGTTACTTTGGAACAGGTTGTATCACACA
This sequence comes from Megaceryle torquata, assembly GCA_024611175.1. Lineage (NCBI taxonomy): Eukaryota > Metazoa > Chordata > Aves > Coraciiformes > Cerylidae > Megaceryle > Megaceryle torquata. Next base: position 20,248 of record JANIJG010014286.1, read on the forward strand.
GATGTATCTTCTCTGTAGTTCCCCCCAAAGTGTTGGTTACAGAAGATGGAGAATATTAAGGGAACAGTACAAAGGACTATTAAAAAAAAAAAAAAAGAAAGTCTCATGAAAGGGAACAGAACATTCTGATGGAGAACTGGTTATGTCCTGGCCTCTGCCACAAAGCTCTTATGTCACACAAGGAAAAAAGGGTTTCACAGATAGTCACCAGCTGTCTGGCTTTCATTTTGTTGCTGTCTAACTTAATCAGTGTCTGATTTACAGGAATACTGAGCACTGACACCTAGTAGTGCATTGGAAGCTGTGCTTAGAAAATATAAAGTGCTGTAACAGGAAAGACTATCATGTGAACAGTGAGGTCCTGCATTCTCAACTTCTGCATCTAAACGGAACAGGTTTTCTGTTTACCTGATGCTTGTTGTGCCTGATCCATAAAATGGGAATACTTGAGCTCTTTCTTCTACCTGGGGCTGTTATGAAAATTAATTTATCCCTTGATTAGCAATTGCATACAACCATATAAAGAACATAATAGAAAGAAATTCTTCCAGTTGTCTTCACAGCAAGTGCTGAGCAGTGCATGCAAATCAGCCTTGGCTTGTTGTGCTTGTTGTGTTTTTGTTTGGTTGGTTGGTGGTGTGGTTTTTTCTTTCTTTTTTTTTTTTTTTTTGTGTGTGTGTGTTTTTTTGTTTGTTTTGTTTTTGGGGTTTTGTTTGTTTGGGTTTGTGGTTTGTTTGTGTGTGGGGTTTTTGTTGTTTTGTGTGGGTTTTTTTGTTTTGTTTTTTGTTTGATTTGTTTTGTTTTGTTTTTGTTTTTACAGAAAACAGTGAAAAGAGGAAATTTTACCATGGTTCCCTGAAAGCAAATTCAGTCTGTCTGTGATAACAGCTGGAGCTGAGGTCTCCAAAGACTTTGTATTTTAAAGATTGCTTTTTGAATTCATTGTTTTCTGAAACGTCACCCTTCTCACCTGAAAGATCTAAAGTTTGTTCTTGAAATCATTTAGCACACTAGATCAAAATTTCTTCTATTTTTTTTTTGAACAACATAGGAAACCAGCAGACAATACTGGCCACTTTTCACTCTCTTCATAGGGATAAACTTTAAAACTCAAGTCTGTGTAACTAGATGTAATGAGCAATTATGTGCCTTTTAACTTTGGAAAATAAACCGCCTCTTAATAAGTGACAAATGTGTGCAAAACATATGCAAAGGAGGGAAAAAAAAAAATACCAAAGAAAAATTCCTTCAGCACTTCACCTCGCTTTCCTGTCTGATGCAGCACAGGTTGGAGGGGGCTGCTTCTCCCCACAGGAGGAGCTTGCTAACAGAAGACCATTTGACAAACCAGGCAGCAATGTTTTGCACGTATGTCTGTGTAAACAGATCTTGCACAAGCTGATTTAAAATCACAGTGAGAATCAGCAGTAAGGCTTTCTTAGTAATGTTAATGCACAAACATTGACAAAAAACCAGTGATAAAACAGCAGAGAAATGTGTCGGAGAATGATGTATTCCTAAAATGATGTCCAACTTGTCTCATCTTCTTGTCTCATTTTTCTTCTTTCTGTCTATAGAATGCAGTGGGAGTTTTGCATAAATGCTTGCAAATATCCCAGGAAATTCAGGTCAAATAGGCTGACTAGTCATTTGTAAAACCCTAACGCTGTTTGGCGGTCGTAGGTATTTAGCTTATGCTGGTGTTATTGTGAACGTCTCCTTAAACTCTTGCAAAGCCTTACTCTAGAGATGCAAAATTGTTTTTTAGGGGTTTTCTGTTAGGTTTTGGAGGGTTTTTTTAAATTCTGAGGAATTCTGCATCTCTGTAGATATATAAACTACTGTTAGATTTCAGAGATTTTCTGTCACCACAGAGGCTAACCCTGTAAGTGCATCATTCATTATTAAGCTCTCTTCTTTGGTTAGTGCAGTGATATCTGTTAATGATTTTTTTTTTTGTGTGGGACAATTCTTTGATATTTGAAGTTCAGCTTTTATTTATTTGCTTATTCATCTGTAGGTAAAAAGATGTTTAAATCTCCACTTGCTTTACAATAAAATACTTAATGCAGGCAATGACAGAAATATAAAATACCTCGTATTTCTCAAGACCAGACACAACTATTGTTAACATGAAAGAGCATAGAGTGTTTTAAAAGCTTTATATATAAAAAAAAAGGATTACAAAGAAAAAATATTTAAAATATAAATTTCATTTAACAAAACTAGAGTAAGAGAAACTCTAAAGCTTGTTTAGAGATGAGAAAAATTCTCACTTTCATGTTGTTGCTCAAGGATATAGGGTAGAGTGTACAGGTTACTGGTTAATGACATCTTCACTATGGGTATAAATAAGTCTTTAATGACACCAAAACAAAGCTACTTTCAATAAATAAGTATATAAGCTATATAAACTAATTTGCACTCACTAAATTCTGTGGGTGATAGAGCAGCTGTTCCAGGAAGAAACTGCTTGGCTGGTTCTGAACTTGGGGTAACATTGAGTACATTTGCAACGTGTTCCACTGAAGTGCCAGAAAATGGCACTGGGACATGAGCAACATCTGTCTGGAGGCACTGTTCAGAAAGCTTCTGATGGTATTTTGAAACCAGCTGAAGCAATAGAAGAAGTTGAGCTTATTTTAGTTACCAGCCTCTGGAAAGAAGAAAGTCATAAAGAGGAATGTGTGAAATGAACAACAGGAGAAAATAAAAGACAGACAAATGTCCATTGCTGCAGCCTAGCTACACTTGCACCTGCAACCTCCTAGTGAGTTCAGTACTAAGAAATGAGTGCAGACATTCTTACATTGTATATTTACAAGGCTAACTTTGCAAATAACTTTTCTGGGTTCTCCAATGTGTCCTTGGAACTGGTGCCCCAGATTCTCTGTTTCAGAAGTTCCTTATGTCATCTGGCATTTTGCTTGTATGAGATGAGGGTGATGCTGGGCCTGAATTAGAGAGTAAGTTAATTAGATGTGAGATGTTTTGCCTTTTTGGAATAGTCTAAAAGCAGCTGTAAAGTATTAAACTACAGTATCATTGAAAAAGCCATGGTTTAAATCCACTTGTGCTCTGTGCCAGTGAAGGAATATAGTACTTAGAACTACAGTGCTGTAACATTGAAGAATTTAAAATCATATGTATATTAGAAACAATAGACTCATAGAACAGTTTAGGTTTGAAAAGTCTTCTAAGACCATAAAGCCCAGCCATTAACCCAGCACCACCAAGTCCACCACTAAACCATGTTCCTCAGCACCACATCTGTCTGTCCAGACCGCTCTGTAGAGCCTTTATACCCTCAAGCAGATCAACATTTCCACCTAACTTGATGTCATCTGCAAATGTCACCCGAAAAGCTGGATGGGTTGTTTTTCTCAATTACAAGTAAATTGAAGTCCTTATCTTGCCGTGAGAGCTGTCAGGAGGGATCTCAGAGCCCCTGTGGACTGTCCTGTACTGCAGTATATGGGTTTTTTACATAAGTCTAAAACTGGTACCCATGCAAGGCTAAGACATCTTGCCTGTGTTCACGTTTCATTGTAGACTTCAAGTATGTATTTCTTCATTAAAAGAATTTCTAACATCAATTTATTTTAGGCTACTTTTTAATCCCCTTTTCATATCTACAGCTCCTCCTTTCATGACAGTACCTGCCCAGTGAAACAGTAGGGTTTTGTATGATAATCAGATAATGTTTGGATTTGTATAGGCTACTAGGAGACAATGGAACAATTCCAGTTGAAGAACCAGCATACTTAGAATCATAGAATGTTTTAGCCTGGAAGGGACCTCTAGAGGTCATCTGGTCCAACCTCCCTACACAAGTAGGGACATCTCTACCTAGGGCAGGTTGCTCAGAGCCCCATTGAGCCTGACCTTGAAAATACTTGAACAGGATGAGGTTATAAAAAAAGAAAAAGGCCTTTGAATCACAAATTTCGTCATTGGGAGCAAAATGTTTCTTTTTTTTTTTTCTGTAAGTAATTATCTTAATGAAGGTGAAAAGATGATTTGGGGGTTAGAGGTGTTAGTTAGGGGTGACCCAGAGGAAGAGGCCTTGTTTTCCTTCAGGGGAGGTGTAGGTATGGGGGTGTTGCTTGGCCTTGGCACCATGCAGCCTGCAAGCTGCAGGCCACACTATGGGATGTAGCACCCAGTGTGATGGGGCTGGATGCAGCAGCACTCAGCATTTCCTTGGAGGCTGTTTGCACTGAATTCATATTGTCTCGCATGGAAACTCTGGTTTCCGTGGGTGAAATTATCCACTGACACAGGACTGTTGCAGAAGCAGCTGTAGTCCTTGCTTACCCAATATCTATGTACAGTGCTACTTGGAGATACTCAGATTTTTATAGTTATGCCACCTATGCAATCTTTGTGCATTTTAACTGAAAGTCTAGGTTGATTTCCCACTCCAAAGGGCTTTTTTAGACCGGTGTAAAGCTTGAAATGAAAAGTTTGGAGTCTCTGTAATCAGCCCATGTGAAGTTTCGTATCTGAAAATCCAGGAAAGTGAACCAAGCTTTAACCACTGATACATTTTGAATTTTAATAGACTTTATTACAAGCCTTCAAATTAAAAGCTGTCAGGAGAGATAAAAGGTTGGGGATTTGGATTCAAAGGGACTTTGATTAGACATAAAGGTCAGCAATGGTGGCAAAAAGTCAATGCATCTAAATTAAGCATAAACCTCTGGAAGAGAATATGCTAATCTTTCATGTAAAGTACTTGTCAGGCTGATCTTGGCTCATATCCACAACAGTTAAACTATTTTCTGTGATGAAATTTTAACAAATGGTAATCCATGTGTAATTTGCCTGTCAAGTGCGTGCCATTTGTTTTTACAAATGTTAGATTTTTAACTGCTCAGGAATCGTATTATACTACATAATGTGCTTCTGATTAAAGATTTTGGTTTAGAATCTTTAGTTTGGTTTTTAACTTCAACTTTTTCCTTGGGCGCATAGAATGTAAATGGGAAGGAAGGAAGGAAAAAGGAAATTTGAAACTCTAAATGTTACTGCTTTTTGTAAAACTAAGTATAAATGTATAAATTACACTTTGAGTGGCTACTTCAGATGCTTAAAGTTATAGTGACTTAATATTTCTGAATGTGAAATTAAGATTCTGCACTGTTAGTGAGCAAACTCATTAAAGACATAACAGGATGACAGGATGAAAAAGGATTTACATTTGTAAAATCTTCTGTAAAATTATGAGAAGTGACAGGCTCCATTTTTTGATGCCGAAATAAAGGTTGCATGTCTAAACCACAGAGACATCGTAGCTGGATTTTGCATAGCTGAGAACTAATAGGAAATTAATAGTGTGTAATACAGGCCTGTTGAATTCAGTCTAACTTTGTAGCTTTGATGTGTAAGAACAGAAGGTGTAATTTCAGTCTTTGTTTAGTGTCCTGGACAGATAGCTTCACTAACTTCTAAGTATGGTCAGGATTAAAAATGTGATGGATAACATCACAACACCTTCTTGACAGCTTTTCTGTTCAAATACAAATTTCTGTCACAGCCCCAGAATGTTTGAAGGAGCATTCTGAGATGAAATATTGTAGCTGCAACAAGCCCAGTGTGAAGCTATTATGTTTTGAAAGGAAAAATAATTACAAACTGTACATCTTCTAGGCACATATCTGTATTAATAATGCATAGTAATAAATACACTGCAGTATACTAATGAAATGTTATTGAGCATTAAAGTTTTGGGAACCATAGGGTTATGAATCTGTCAAGAAAGATGTCAATGTATCTGTCTAGTTTTTAGATTTTTCTACCTGTTTTAGGCAAGTATGTATTTGGGAAGGTTACGGTATGATTTATTCTAGTTTTCATTATGTCTCTGGGAATATTTTCTCTAAGTTGAGGTTTTATAAATATCCATCCATTTCTGTATGAAAATAATATTTCCTTTTAGTTAAGAATGTCACTGTCACATCCAAAAATTTGTGTTAAAATGAATGTTTTTATTACAGTGCTCTGTGGATGGAATATTGTCCTTTTTATAGCAGCAAAGTAGGTCAGAACCTCAGTGTTTGACAGATGTGACACACAAAGTCCCTACCTCCATATTAATCATGAATAAAATGAAAAGAAGCTGATTAGTCCAAAAGAATGTCTGTATTTAAAGAGCTAATACCTGTAGTGATTTTCTTCTTTGTGCTTAACCATTAATTGAAGGAGAGACTTAAACTTTATCCCGTTGCAACCGATTCCCACAAAAGCACAGGGAGTCCATCTGACGCTGCTGGATGGCAGAAGGCATTGTGATATATGAGCCATTGATTGAGCACAATAAGAAAGAAAATTGGACTCCATGAAGTGAGAATAAATTGTCTGACTGCTGAATCTCTGTCATGAAAGTTCATCTCTTGCTCACGTGTTGTTCATGAGATGTGGTCATTTGTCAGCTACTAAAGAACCTGCAGGTCTCTGCTGGTGCTGTTGTGATGGGGGCTACCTTAGTCATCACAACAGAGTTAAACACAGATGAGGTTGCCATCAATGTTGAATAGTCTGTAGTTAGACTTTTGTCAAATTTAAGCTTCAGAGAAGTCAAAAGTAGGACAGAAATGTCTTGAAAGTCTTCAGCCCTTGGTGTGATATGGTACTTTTTTTTGGAGATAAGTGATGAAAATTTTGTTCCATTTTCACCCAAGTACTTCTGCAAATAATTCTAAAGATAAAAGTGTAGACCCTAAATACCCAACAAATAGGAAATTAACCTGTCTCTTCAGCAAATTCTTGGTCTTATTGGGATTAATTTATGTATTTCTAAATATTGATGTTAAGTGGGCCTTGACTGTGCTCAGAATGATGGCTGCATGTTTCTCAGTCTCCTAAACCAATCCAGAATAGAGACCGCCTCATTTCATACAACATTGACTACATCCTTGGTGCAATAATGTGCTAATTTTATTTATTCTTGGCTTAATCTATCAACGTTATAACATTTATATGAACATTTGAGATTCTCCCTTTACAAGTCAGTGATTGATAAAGCTGATCAAGAAGGCTGAAAATCTTGAAGTACTTAGTTCCTAGTTGTCAAAAATACTGATATCTATATATAAGTTGGGAGGCAGGGCGATAGTGGAGTAACAGATGAATATGACAAACCTCTTTTTAATTATTTTTTAATAAAATGGGGGTAGAACAACCAGAATTAGTGTTTCTTAATGACAGTCTCTATGGCTCAGTAGACTCTGAAAGCAGCATCTGAATGGTAACTCATATTAGGAGTCGGTTAAACTGACAAAGGGCAAAGCAAACAAAACTTGCCTCTGTCTCCTTTATTCTCCAGTTCTGTCAGTCAGGTTTGTGCAGTCTACTTCCTCTCCCTCATTTTAATTTAATGTATGTGTTTGGATTTGTATTTTTTAAAAATGTAAAGAAAAAAACAGTAAAAAAAAACCCAACAAAAACTTACACACACAAAACAACAAAAAAACAACCAAAAATCCCCAAACCAAACAAAAAATAACAAAACCAAACAAAAATAAACCAATCAAACAACCCTCAAAATCCAGGAACACCTTCCTAAAGAATTGAAGTCACAAGGAATAAAAAAACCCAAACCTCTTGTTCAACAATGAAAAATATGCAATTCAACCTAAGGAACTAAAGCACAGTAATTTGATGGCTAGAGATAGATAGGAAGTGTTTGTTTCATTGCAGATATTTTGGTTTGACTATGAAGATTTCCAGAGGAGCCTGGGACACATGGTTCCTTGGCCATGGAGTAACCTGCCTGCTTGGTCTTCCCAGAGCCAGCCCCAAGTCACTGCCACCGTTGTAGTTAACCCAGTGCAAATTTGGGTTCTGGTAAAGCTTCCAGGGCAACTTCTTCAGAGTACTTTCTGGAAACCTTTAGTTGAGTGACTATTCAGTTGTTTAAGTTCAAACTTGGACTAAAATATGAAATAACATTTTCTTTCAGTTCAATTCTATTCTTTCACTTGGTGGTTCTAGCTGCTGTCCATCCTTTTAGCTGAATGTAGCTTGTTCTCATTCCTATCGATGTGGTCTTTTATCAACAGAAACTTGGGTTTTTTTACTGGAGTGAAGGAATACATTTTGATCTAGAATTATATGACATTAGTCTCTTAAACTGAAAAGGCTTTCAGGCTTGAATACTTTCCTTAATACCATATTTTATGAAAAGTACGATTCCTCAAATAGGAAGGAACTTGGACATTAAGATGTTGTAAGTGAAATGAAGGACCTTAAGCTTCATTTAGCAGAGCGAGGGCTGCAAGGGGGCTATTACCCAGCTTATGGTGGTGCACGTATGTGTCCTTGTCTGAGTGTCTGTTGTGGGCCAAGGTGATGGGATGCCTGAAAGGGGGAGTGGAAGAGGGTGCTATTTTCAAATATTTTTTTTTCCTTAGGCCTATTTAGAAAAAGCTCAAGTTTATAAGATAATTTTGGCTTACATTTAGGAGCCTGTGTTATTGCATCAAGCTTTGAATGCCTGACACATGAAGTGCCATCTATTGATGTTTAAACAAGAGCCTGAGCACCAGTTCAGTCTGTAAGATGCTGAAGTTTGGGAAGGAGCACATTCCTTTGCTCCCCAAGACACCTCTAATAAGGACATGACTTTTAGCTTAAGGAAGGATTGCTAGACACCCAGAGCATCTCATCGGTATCAGATTTAGTCTTCCAGACCCCCAACAGTAATCTGGAAGTAAAGGAGCTATTCATGTTTGATACCAAGGCATTTTCTCCTCTCCTCTCACAAATACAAGTTTCCTCATGTTATTTCATTTCCTCTCATCCCATTCTCTCTGAAGTTAAAAACAAACTACTTTAGAAAAAGGACTCAGAGCTAATACCAAATGCATTATGGATATCATGTTTCTGAATAAAATATTTATTTTGTAAAGCTTTTACTTTGTAAACCTTGATGGCATCAGAGCACATAACCTTTGGTACCTTCTTTTCAACTGTAGGAACTGGGTAGGATTGTGTGTTCAGGCTTCCATTGTCTTTTCAGAATGGTTTTGTGACTAAAAGCAATCTGTAGAATGAGAGTAACATTGTGTAAGTTATCAATAAAACAAAGAAAATCAGCTTCAAGCCCCTAGAAAGTTCTTTTCTCAGCATGGTAGATGAATGTGTGCGCTGACCCATGCAGCTGGTTGTTGAGAGCATAGCCTGCTGAGGTGAGAGCCTGCTCGCGTTTTAGAGCAACACAATTTCTGATCATAGCTGTGTTGCTAAGGGATCACTTATATTTCTTTCATTTCTTATTCTCTGTCAGATTTCAAAGACCAACAGGAAAGAGTGTTGTGTTGTGTCAACGTATTGCCTGTTCACAGCGGAGAGTTATGAATGAATTACAAAAGCAAGTAAAACTTTAAATAGACTACACAATATGTGGCTCCTTTCCTCTGTTGAAATATTCTGTACATGCATTTATTAGCAGACACTGGTGTTTTCCAGCATTCAGCCCTTCTCTTTAAACCAGCAGATTTGATGATTTCACACCATGTTAAAGGAAACTAATTCAAAGGCATAATACTGTCTGAAGCCACCACCTGTTTCCTACCTTGCACTTTGTGGTGCTCCTCGCATTCCTCTTTTGTTCTGTACTGGTTGTGTGGCTGATCCAATTGAAACATAACCCTGAAAGAGTAGAACCTTTTTTTGTAAGCCAGCTGACTCAACTCTCAGACCTGAACTGTCAAGGAAGAGCAGCATTACCCCTTTTAGGGTCAGCTCAATGTTAAACTGGCTTAGCTACAGCCTGAAGCCCCATCTGCAGAAATACCAGGGCTCTCACACACCACAATGCACTTCAATAAAAAGATCTCCTCTTTTATACTTCATTAACTGTAAAAGTAACTTGAGAAAATAAGCAAAATTATCAGCTCTGTTTGAATAAGCACACAAGTCAAAGGCAGGAGCCTCAGAAGTAGAGGGAGAGAGCAGTGGAGATTTCCTACGCTGAAGAGTGGAAAGCAAGGTTGGCACATGGCTGCCCTCTGGTTCCCTTGCAGATTATAAAAGCTGGGACATTACTAATGGAATAACACGATGAAAAAGTAGCATTAAAATCATGTACTGTGTAAAAGGAGTTTAATCCTCCATCTCGCATTTTTAAGATACTATATTAATAATTTAGTTGAGTTTTAGTAGCCTTTTCAGTTGTAGCCCTCTAATGACGAGCTTACTTTCTAATGTTTAGCGCCTGCTGCGTAAGCGGTACTTTTAACAAAATACATTTGCTGCAGGCTTTTTGACATGGCTTCCCACTGAGATAAACACAATTAACATGAGCTATTTAAAATTCCGTTCTCTCGTGCTTGTTTATTAATGGTCTTTTAAGATCTATTTTTGTTATTAATTTTAAAGAACGTGTAACAAATTTGGTGGTGCAGTTGAGGATATGTGATGTAAATGTTTGACTCTTGAGAAATTCCTGGGTCACCTCCTGTTTGTAATGCTGTATTCACATCCATAGGCTCAAGAATAACCATTCTTGTTCTTCTTTAAACCCGCTGTACAGTGGAATGTATTGTAACAGCAAATGGAGGATGAGCCAAAGCAGTTCAGGCAGGCTAGCTTACATAGTATAAAAATTTCATTAGAAAGTATTTCCAGAGAATCCTATTTTGTGTAAAAAGTCTTCTCTTTTCTATATGTCACATCAAAATGGCTTTTAGTAAAAATAGTCATGCAAAGAATGGTTACTGGGGGGGTTGTAGTGAATATTCATAACACGTAGTACATCTGAGTGTGCTGAGACCTTTTAGAATAAATATATCCTTTTTAGGTTAAGCTAGTTCAGAATATTGTTGTTAATCTTCTTTACATCCTTCTGGACAGTCTGTGTAGGGCAATTTTCGAATTACAAAAAGAAAAGAGGGAAATGCTGGCCTCATTGAGGTCCCCTGCTGCAGTCTGCAGCTATAATTAGATCAGTGGAAAGACTTCTCTTGACTTTGGTCAAACGGGATCTTCTCAGCATGCTTTTGAAAGGGGTAAAGGGAAGAATACATGCCTCAAAAAGACAAATGTCTGTCGTATCCCTCAAGGGCAAAACTGTTGTGTGGTATGTTTTGTACTCTGCTTTCCAGGCTGCCACCTCTGCTGACTGATTGAAGCATCTCTGTTTTCTTCATTTTTTTCTAGGGGTTAATCTGAAAGTACACCCCTTGTGGCAGAATCACAGGAAGACTGCTCCTTGCATCTTCCTCCTCCTGGGCATCTGAGCAAGTGAAAACTACAAATGCTTCTTAATGGATGGATTTGAAAGAGACAATGATCTGATTTAATAACAGGCAGATCTTTACCTTAATGAATAAGCACAAACTGAAGCTGTCCACTTCAGTAGCTCAAGTACAGTAAATATTGTATATTTGCTTTTCATGGCCTTTCTGCCCAGTGAATCCTGCAGCTGTGTGTGAGCAGTTCTGATAAAGGCCTGTGTATGGATACAAGTGAAATGCTAAGTCTGACAAATGACACAGTTGCTCAGTTGGCTCTGTAGGGACTGTGCATTACACTTCAGGGAGGGCATGACTGAGATTCAGACTGGTTTCCCTCATCTTTGTTGCTGAATGAGACTGAGCCCCTGGAGAGAGAAGAGCTTGTTCCATTCTTGTGAACAAAAAAAGTGCTCATTTTGCAGGTTGTGCAGCAGGGCTGACAGGGCCTGGGAGTCCTGGAAGCTGGAAGGGTTTTAGGAGAAAGCCCTGCATACAGTAGGGACTCTTGAGATGGTTGAAAGAAGGATATATCCATGGCACTTTGTTGCAGAAACTATTTCCGCAGCTGTCAGCTTTCTGGTTGTTTTGGTGCCAGTATTGGCATCCCAGATCATGCTCTCCGAAAGAGGCTTTCAGAATGCCATGCATTTCCTCATAAAGCTGAGAAAGCTATTCTTAATTCCTGCCAAGCAAGGCAAGTGATGGATAGTTGGCTTAGCTTTGCTTTGGATGTTGTCTTTGCCATAACTGAACTTGTTGGCACTAAGTTTGGATTATCCCAGTGGGATCTACTGCTCGGGGAATGGGAGACAACAGGATGGTCCGACAATTGTTGGGGTGGAAAAAAGACCCAAAGGAAAGGACATCCATCCCCTCTTTCTTCCATGCACGGGTACAGTAAGAGGGAAATTGATTTGTTTTAAAACAATTTATTTAATTTGTCACAGTGCAGTTTTTCACAACCAGGACTCTATACGCTGTCTTGATCTGGGTCGTGGCTGCAGAGCCCTCATGGCTATGGAAGTACCTGCATCTGAATCTAATCCCTTAGTTTGAACTCACTAATTGTTTTGAGGCATCCTGCCTTGTATTTATGCTTTCATCCAGCTTTTTGAAAGTGAAAAAGACATAGTTGAGACAGCTCAACTACTGGATATTGTCATTACTTGGTTAACTTTAGTAACTGGATTTTGGAGGCTGTGTGATAAAACATAGCACCCGGGGATATTTATCCTGGTAACTTTACATACATACTGTTCTTTCACTCTCTCTGATATGTTGTTGTGGTGATGCTCATAGAACAGTGGCCTTTGTCTGGACACTGAGCCTTGTAGGGTTGGGAGAACATTCAGATTTCACCAGAAAGGTCTTTTGAAAAAGATTTTGTTGGTGTGTGTGTGTATATATATATATAAATGTTTTGGAGTGTTATGTAACAATCAGACTGATTTCTTTAAGACATCTGGATTTACTGTAGTCAGGCTACTGAAATCCTGCTTTCATTTGAACTCCCATGCCTGGGCTGTCTGTTACACTGAAATATTTATAGCTTTGAAGGTTCACTAAGTCTGTAATAAGCACAGGGGAAAATAAATACATTATGCAAAGGGTGATTAGTTTTATCACATAGTCTTCTACAGGGCAGCTGTTTATTTTCAGTGTTCATTTTCTTGGATCAGTCAGGTAGGCAGCTGTTCTTTTAGGGCATTTTTGTTAATTTAAGTAACTTCTTTGAATTGCAAATCTACCACCAAATTCACTTCTAAAAATTCAGCCTCCAGCTCATAATTATATCATCAAAAAAATCTTTAGATCACTAATTCAAAAATACCTACTTGTCAGAGATATTTCAAACAAATGCAAAGCATGCACACTGTAAATCACCCAATACATCAGCATCTGTATGAAACTGAATATAAAATGTCCAGGTCTGCTTTCTCAAATTAAAAAAATATATAATGTACATTATGTACTATCCCATAAGGCCCCAGCCAGCTTGAAATACTGTTGTCTTGTATGTGTGACTTCATAAACACATGTTAATATCAATAGGTCATTCCAAAGATAGAAATACGCTAAGTGGGAAAATTTCATTTTTTTTTAAATTGCTTTGGATTTTTGCCCAAGTGCAGAGGATGTGAGGAGAGTTACAGGACAGGGAAAGGAAAAGACTGCTGCAGGCTGGGCTGATGCTTATCAGGCCACACAGGAACAGGGCTTTTTTACGTTTTGGAAACTGTGAGGAGCAATTGCAGTGTAGAAGTACTATCTCTCCAGTGTGGTTGCCCACATAGTTCTCAGTCTTGTAATAGCTTCATTGAAGTCAGTACACAACTGTTTAGATTGGCATTTTGTATTCAGGCTATCAGATTTCTGCTATAAAAATGTGTGTCCCTTTCAATTCACGTGAAAACATGGATCTCGGCTACCATAGTTTTATGAGGGCATTACCAGAATGTTGCATTTAAATGAATTCTTTGTATTGTAAAATGCTCAGCTACAGGGAGTGTAACATTATGGGGCTGTTTAATCCTAAGAGGGGATCTTATTAATGTCTATAAATATCGGGGGGGGGGGGGGGGGGGGGGACAAATGGAGGGAGCCAACTTCTCTTTTTTGGCGCCCGGTAATAGAAAAAGAAATAAAAAT
>JANIJG010014286.1:38020-95757 GCA_024611175.1 Megaceryle torquata
TATTGTGGTTTAAAAATACAATATTATTTTTGTTTTTTTTCCACGGGAACCATCTGTGTGTGCCCCTCACCTCCTTTTCCCCCCCCCCCCCCCCCCAATAACTTTTGAAACTATTTTGAAACACATTTCATAGAGAGTTAGAGGTCTCAAAGACACTAGGTTCCTGCAGACTGGCAGGCTTCAGAGTAAACGTCAGCAGTCAAGGGTTCAGCGGTTGAGCTCCTATCAGAAGCTATTATGTATGCTCCCAGTGAGGCTGTAGTGTGTGAGTATGCTCTTTATTAGACCCCTTCTATTGCACACAAGAGAGAAACATGATCGGTGTTTGCACAGGGAAAATTTTAACTTCAGTCCTGAACCACTTGGATGCCAAAGCGTCCAAATTAGACTCTACTAGATTTCACCACTTCTGCTGTTCACATAACGAGATGTTTCCCATTCCAGATATTGTGGTCTCAGACTTGGATCAATCTCATTATTTTTTAAGAAGAAATTGTTGAGGATAACTTTGGATGAGATGAGAGTTCATGCAAATTGTGTTTGTATATATATCATAATGCAGGTTAAACTTCACGTTGTATCTCTATAGATGGTTAACTGTGGCACTGCCAGAAAGGAAATAAAGGGAATTCACAACAGTGGAGCAGACTCTGAAGCTTAGGAAAGAATATCTTTAATGAAATACACACACTTAAAAGGCAGCATTACATAAAACATAAAATAGTCTAGCTTACAAATCTCATTAGCTTTGAATAAACTCAGACCTTTGCTACAGAACCAAGTTCATATGGCCCAGATGTGGCATTAGATAGAAAACAGTTTTCTTCTTTACCAAAGGATCATATTCTACATGGGATTTTATCTCTTTCCTCATGGATTTTTTTTCCCCCCTGAATTGTGTTTTTCTGTATCTTTCAATGTTATCAATATAAAGTGGGTACATTTTTAAGCTTTGGCTTACTATTATTATGAAAAATGAAACTTTGTGGCATTTTATGTCACCCACGGGGTCTCTCTCGTTTGGGGACTGTATCTAAATCACCATGGCTTTAAAATACATCCTCTGTATGATTTCAGCTATACCTGTGAATGACTGACATGTCTTCAGTGAAAGATCTCTTGTCCCCAGTGGTGGATAAAGCCAGAGCTGTCTTTTTTGAATTATTTTATTTCATGAGCTTTTAATCATACCCCAAGGACATGTCAAGCTCTCACATACTCTTTCTTTCAAGTGTATTCTTACACAAACACGAGCTGTGGAGGAGATGCTGTCATTTTTTCTCTTGTTCCACTCCAAGCACATATTCATCATGGTAGAGGAAGCTTAGAAGAAATTTAATATCATAGTAAATTTGAGGTGTGGCCCTCTTTCAAATACTGAAAGCTTTGGTGGTTGTAAAACAACAGCTAGAACAGTAAACAACATGCTGGCAGTAAATCAGCCAATGCAGTTACTTTCTAAGTAAAGGTTGAGTTTGTTAGTCAGATGGAGTTCATTCTCCTCTCTTGAAGTTATCTTTATGATGTTGCTGAGAATGTGAATTAATTTGAAGACTAGTTTGTATACTTCATCAGTTTTTTGAATTTTCTATGCCTGAAGCATCAATTAGTATATTTATAATCAAACTATTCAACAATTTTGATTTTTTTTTTTCGATTGCTGCTCTCATGGATCCTAACCACATTGCTCTTTCGTCTCATACAGCACAAAATCTGAATGCCTCAAGGGTTCACATATTTCCAGAGGGGGCCTAACAGCTACTCTGTCATGCTTTTACTGCTCAGGATAAGATATTGCCCTTTTTTCTTTCTGGCAGGCTTTGCTACAAAACGATAATGATGGCTATTGTGGTTGTTGTTATTTTTGTATATGTTATTTTTATAGCTCCATAGGCAAATAAATACATTTTAAAAATTAGGCAGGTGTACTTAGTATCTGGGTGTCATTTAGAACACCGGGTTCTAAAATTGCCTCCCATGAAACTTCAGTAATGTTTTTGAATGGCTGTGTATTGAATGACTGACAAATGTTTCTTTGTGCTAAAAGGAGCAGTGCTGCTTGGAGACTTTGCAGTTTGCAAGACGTTTTTGAAACATACACGGAGAAGCCCAGTAGTTGTATTGGAAATTATTTACTGATGGAGAAGTGAAAGAGTGATATTTGGATCAAAAATTGTTTTCAGGAGCAAACAGCCTGTTTCCCCCCTCAAGCTCATTTCTGAATTTCAGGAGAAAAAAACCCAGTCTTATAAACCTCTAAAAATTTCTAAGGCTGAATTGGCAGTGTCAAGCATCAGTTGCTTTCTGTCTGTGGTCCGTTGGAAATGCACAAATGTGTCCTTATCTGTATGTTAGGAGATTTGCTCTGAGGCCAACAGTATAGGCTGCCTCTGCTTTTGGTTCCTGCTCTATGCAAGTTAAAGTTCATTCCCAGTATTCACAACAGCCTTCATCTAGTGCCTGTATCATCTGCCTTGGCACATAATGAAGTGACAACATCTGTCTCTGCTGTGTTATCTCGCAGGCTGAGAGAAGGGGGACATACCTGGGCAGTGGAAAAGATCTTGATAGCACAGGAATAACTAGAAATACTGGGGAGCGTGATGCAGACACTTATCTGAATGACTGTGCTTAGGCTTGCCTGAATGCAAAGGTTGCATCTCATCGGCCGTCCTTGGTCCACACTGGCTCTAGCACAGCCTCTTCTGTGCTGTGATCTGGCTTCTGATTTCTGGGATGATGTAACGGGGCAGATGGGTGTGATGCAGAGAGATTTAATCTTGTCCTTTCAGGTTTTGATGGTCCAGTCTCTCTGCCATGCAAAGAAGCTGCCTCTGCTTTCTACCTCAAGCCACTTTGCAAGCAGACTGTCACATACGCGCTCTTGGGCCTTTAGCTAATCAATTCTTGAAAGGAAGCTATCGGCTAGATAACCTGATGATGGAGCAAAGCTTCATGATTGCTTACAGTTATGTGGATTAGCTCATAAGTAGAATTTGGAAACAGAAATGGTTATTTAGGGAAAGATTTTAAGGTTTCTCCAACACTGGGTAGACTAGAGACTTGGACTTGGGTTTTCCTTTACTACTTTATCCTCATTTTCACCAGAAATTCTCTCTTCATCCTAAGAAATGCTTCTGATGGAATACTCCAAGAAACAGTTCACCAAATTCCTTCTTCAGAAAAGGAAGATTAATAAAATATATTGCCTCCTGTTCTAGTCATAAACATTGGTTTAGTCTTTAAAACCCTTATAGCGTCCTGCAGCCCTCAATTAACAAACAATAAAAAAGAAATTCACTACCCATACCAACGATCGCTATGAAAGGAGCTTATGTAAATATATAGTCTTATAGCAGTTCAAATTGCCACCTTCTACATGGGCTTTAGATATATTTGCTGCATAAAATAACAGCAACATAGGCAATTGAACACACTTATTGATAGGTGGATTCCAGTGGCCCGGTGTGACTGAGGTCACGGTACATAAATTTGCTTGTAATCCCAAATTAAATTTACATATACTTGCTGTACAATAACAGCAAAGTAAGAAAATGAAATACAGGCTCCTCCCCAACAGAGCTTTGAGAACTTAGACAATTTCATCTCTGTTGTTCAGATTATTTACTTGTAGAAGTTCCTGCTGGTCCATTGAAATAATTGTATTAATGCCACTTACTATCTGTAAGAATCTTGGCCTGTGGTCTTTTGAAATAAAAAAGTGAAATTCTCAGGAAAAAAAAAAAAAAAGAGAGGTATTTGTTAATGTGTCTGGGATTTTTTTTATACTGCATGTCTGAATAAAAATTCCTAATGCAAGAATGCCTTATTTTCAGAAATAGGCAAATTATTTATATGCTGAGTTGTTTTATTTTGTTGGTTATTTGGTTGCCGCTTGCCCAATACTACAACACGTAACCTCTGACTCTCTAAAAAATTGGTTTTATGGTTTTCTTTTATGGAGGTATTTATGTTTAGAGCCTTTGCCAATCTCAAGAGAAATGACATTTCTTTTGCTATCTTTTATCTTGAAGCTTGAATTGTTTAGCATTATGTCTTAGTTGCGTATAGAGTCGTATTGCTGTATAATGGGTGTACTCTGTCAAGCGTTCATGGGGCAAAGAGCGTATTGTAGCAGCAGAAGAAAATGATACTATGAATGTTACACAGCAAGGGGAAGATTTCTAGATGTTACAGAAGAGAGCAGTTTTGGACTTAAGGCTTAATCAAGTAAATTCTGACTTTATTACCAGTAATCAGAGAACTACTCACATCAGCACTTCTTAGCAGCTCTGTGTACCTCACTGAAGTCTTGTGGTAATAATTTTATTTAACGTGATTTGACGAATAGATCGTATACCTGTTGAAATCAAATATGAAGAAATATGGTAAAAGCTGCTTAGAACAGGACACATGAACTCACTCTGTCTGCTAGTAAAACTAAATTATTAATGGTTTAATTTCTTATTTTTTCCACAGGATTTGAGGTTCCAATTAAAACTGTGTTTGGGCCATTGCTTTGCCTGCCAGTGCTTAATCTTTTCCGAAAGCCTCATCACTTATCTAAAACAAAAGAAGAACGAGGTAAGGAGAGAAAGTAATGAAATGCAGCATGGCACATCTGTCAAAGGAACAGAAAGTAGCTTTAAAAAAATATCCAGGATCAATGACATTAAAAAATTATTTGTTAAGCACTAAATTTGTTCATGTTAGGCATCTTAATTCTGAGGGATCTGTAAGTACCAATATGTTCTTTCATACACCAAGGGTTTGGATGTTTGTGTTTGAGATGTACTGTTGATGTAGCCAGGGGATACAAGTGACTGATAAAGGAGTAGGAGCTCTGAAATTGCTAAATGCACCTCTCCATTCTATGGAGTCCTCTGGAAGATTGTTTGATACCTATATCTCAATGCTGAACCTCTTGATTATAATGAACACTTCTGACGTTATTTAAAATTCAGGTTTGGGTCAGTCTGGATTTATATTTTCCAAACACACATAATGCAATGTTGGGTACTGTGTTAAGAGACTTGTTTCAGTACTTAGATCTATGCTATCCTTTGTTGTTGATAATGGATCTTTCTAGAATACCTGGAACTGACTTTTGCTATGTCACTTAGGATTGCAGTTATATACAACAAGGTAGGCATAACTAGAGGTGGCAGAGGACAGTAGTACAGTGATTTAGCTTTGATGGCATAAGGTTGTAAGGTAGATACGGTTTGAAAAAGTTGAGCCTTTTTTGAGTTGGAAAAGTATAGCCTGCAGTGGCCATCTCTGTAGTCACAGCTGATGGTCACCAAGAGGGAATATTGGGATCTCAGTTCCTATTATTCCTGTTTGTTCATTTTTCTCTGCATTCTCAGATTTCTGCTAAGGGTCAGGTTCAAACAAATATTAGCTAGTGCAGATCAGGCTCAGAGGCTCCTGAATATCCTTTCACCTCAACCCCCTTATAAGCAAACCAGCAGGCTAGAAAGCTTGTTGGCTTTTCACCTTTTCATCACAGAGTATTATGTTTGGGACTGTTAAGTATACATCGTGTCTAGAGTCTCTCTCAAGGATACTATTTATAATTTTGCTTTTCTAGCCATATTAAGGGGGTCATTAAGTAGCTGGGAAAAAATGTTGAATGTGGCATCATCAGACCATGGATAGCCATGGACCATGCAGAAAATAGCTGGCAGTAGTTGTCAGCAGTAAGTAAAACCAGCTTTAGTAAGGCTGTTTTTAAAGCTGAGGGAGAGTTATACCTCCAGAACCAGAGCTACTAATATACATAACTGACTGTTAAAAGCATTCTTAAACTGTTTTCTACCACTTCTATCAGAATTTACCCTTGCATATGTAGACTGTTGGGTATGCCTTGCAAATCCCCGAGGCTTGCCAAATAACTTCATGGGTTTTGAATATAGTCTTACTATAACTGTGTCTTACAGCATGGTTGTCTTCTATACTGCCCATCTAGGGCATCATTTCTGCTAAAAGCTTGGGGCATTTGCAGGAAACCATTTTGACTGACATTTGGTCTTATAGAATTTGACTGAATAATCCATTTGTTGAGGAGCTACAGTACAGATCTCATTGTGTTGGTTTCTGAGACAGGAAAAGATGATGAAACAAAAAACGTTTGTATAATTTAATAAAATTTACTTCCTAGCATGGTGAATGGAAGCAAGATGAGGTGCTTACATAGAATTAGTAACCAACAGGGTCCATCTTCAGAAAAATTTAATTAAACTTTAAATTAACTACTCTTAATAGGATTTGAAAAAAAGCATGCTTGATTTTTCTGTAGTTCTTCAACTTTCTTTCAGTGCCTTATAATTGCATTTCAAAGCTATTCTTGCAATAGATAGATATCTCAAATTTAATGGCATAAAGATTCTCTGATATTTTCTCATTTAAAAATTAACTTTTCCACCTTCAAAACCTTCCTGCTTCTTCAAAATCCTGTTAGTGAGTTACATTAACAACTTTAAAACAGATAATCCTGGAAATTATTAGCTTCTTATAAGCATAATTACCTTATCCTGATGAGAGTGGATGACATAAAAAAAAATAATCTTACATTGAATTGGTGCCTTAAATGAGTAATGTGCTAACTCTGTATGCAGTTTAATTGGGACTCCTACTGGTACTGAAAATGGTCAACGTTTTGTTGTTTCGAATGAAAACAAGGTTTCTATGATTACAGTAATGTCTAAATACAAGTGAGGTGTCTGTGTCTATATCCCCAAATGGTATTTAAGCTGTTGGCTGACATCAGGGCAATTTTAGCCCAATGACTGACATCAACAGATAGAGTTTTGAAAGAAAATTTTGTTCCCAATGTTCTAGTGCAAATACATGGTTTTGTAGGGAAAAAAAAAAAAAAAAAAAGGATTTTTAAAATGCCTTAAGGGAAGGTCACTTTGTAAGCTTCTTTAAAATATTTTACAACAGAAGGAGACATAATTAAAGGCCCGGATTTGGAGAGGTGTTTCAGTCAGAACCTGCACCTTTTAAACACGGGATGATCCACCCAGAAAATTTGTGAACTCTGGGAATTGTCCCAGGGTTCCGCTCAGGCAATCAGCGTGTCTTCCTCCTTGTGTGCTCCGAGCACCTCCCTCTTCCTCGTGGTACATATATCCTGTTTCTTTCTGAAACCACTGGTATTTGGTATCAAAATCGGGGGCTCAGTTTTGCAGCCGTAGGAACATTTACTTTCAGGTTATAGCTTTTGTGTTTAAAACCAAAAAACATTATCGTGCCTGCAGTTGGCAGGCATTGCACTTTATGGTTTATTACATTTGCAGTTTCAACTGTAAATGTAGAAAAACATCTGTTTTGCTTATGGGACAGCTTATTGTTCTTATTGAACAGTAACAAACCGTATGCTATGGATGAAAGAATTTGATTTATCTATGTTATTAAGTGTACTAGGTATGTGATTAGACATCACTCTCATAAACCATGTCTTATGTTGCTATTTTGTAAGTTCCTGTTAGCTTGTGCAATCAGGGAAGGGAGGGTTCTGCAGTGAAGTCCTTAAGCAGACACGATATATGTCAACACATGGCTCCTAGCCATTGCCAAGTCTTGATAGTATTACAGGCCTTCAAGATGAAATGTGATTTCCTGGATAATTTGTATAATGCGTCTTTGGGGTATTCATATTTTCAAGATGCATTTGGATTTACAAGCTGTAAAAGATGAAGCATGCTTTGCAGTTTTTATTTTAGATATAGTACCATTTAAAATGCTTGAGGCTTCTCCTCCATACAGTGGATGGTTTGCTCTGAGGATCTTAAACATTCATTGCTACTGGTTCTTGTATCAGAGATTCTCTATTAATATTGCCATAGTGAAATGGGAGACCGACTACTGGGAATCTCCAGGCAATCAATGAAAGATACTTTGCAACAATAATGTCCTTTTCACTTCACTTTTCAGGAAAGCTATTTACAAATGGTACTGAGGCATTACAGTAAGCTCCTGAAGCTGGATCTCTGTGAGCAGTCAGTCCCAGAAATTTATAAATGGAGATAAAAACAGGTAATAGCTATGCTATGACAGTGGAAACTATCCATTCCTTTACTGGGCTCCATTTTTGTGGACCCCTTTGGATATCCTTAAAGTTTTGTTTCAACAAATGTTCAGAGATCGCAGCTTCTCCACTCTGGAGTCTACTTTTTGAGGCTAAGCTTTGATTCTTCCATCTGGGCTCTGGGCCATCTGCAGTTTTTTATTAACTTGATCTAAATTTTGAAAGAATCTGAAGAATCAAATGGAAACAAAGACACTAAGTGGAGAGGAAAAATAGGTTCAATGAATCTCCTGAGAATAAAATCAGCTTTCTAGCAGCGGTATTCACTTTGCCCAGGTAGAGAAACTTTCTTAGTTAGAATGATTGTGTTCAAGTCTCATTCCGTTTTGCACTGCTGAAAGGCTAGACCCAACAACTGTGAATGATGGATAAGAGGAATTTTTTTTTTCTTTTCTTCTTCCTCCCTCTACCTTAGTTGTATGAAGTGTTTGGTTAAATTTTACAGTGTGTTCTCTATATGACTGTAAAACTTTTATTCTATATTTACTACTAGCCAAGATGGCTTAATGTAGGGTAGGAACTACTGAATAATCCATAGTCAGAAAGTGCCTGGCAAATTATCATGCTCGTGTCTTATTAACTTGTCTTACTGGAACCTCATTCCAGCTTTCACAGGCTAAAAATGCATTAGCAATATATTTCATAGTGATTCCAAGATATGTTTCGAGTCAGTATAAGTTAGAGATAGCAAAGTAGGCAATACACTTTATTCTTTTGTGCAACTAAATCACCTTTTAATATCAATGGAAATGCATGATGCAAAGGTGACATAAATCACAGGCATATGTACCCTGCCATTTGAATCATGATTTCATGTACTCCTTGCTTCTATTTATAATATTGAAACACTGTTTTTAAATATAGAATTAAAGCATTTCTTAGAGATAACTTGAACTGTCAAGCAGTGAAACGTCATTAGTCATATAATTATGTACATAAAATAAATAATAACAAAAAAAAAGTTGATATAGAATTCCAGCAATTCAATTTCTCAGTAATTCACCATGGAGACAGTTTCTTGTAATATTCCAGAGTTCTGTCCTTTATGATAAATTCTTAGGCTATTCAAATTATTTTACAATCTGTACAGACTAATTTTACAAATCACTGATGTATTAATTTAGCTTAATCATCTATCTGAGTTTAGTCTAGCAAAAACATATATGTGGTAGAGATGTTTCTTACTTCTTCCAACATCTTCCATAAACCAGTGAATCAGTAACAGGAAAGATAAAATGAATAATTCAAAAGATCAATGCTGACTAAAGACCAGAGATACTTACAGTATTAATATTAAATTTTTGGGTTTGTGCCTGTAGGCCATAATTTTACAGATAAAACATATTTTGGAGTAAATGAAGCTGATTGCTATATACTCTATCTGTAAATACAGGAGCATGTGCTTCTACTAGCTTTAGAAGGATTGTGTGAATACGTTCTGTGATGTGTTTTGGTAGCATCAAAAAGGCAATAAATGATTAAATATCTGTCTTCTCCCTGACACATTGCACATATAATTCCACAAAAGGAGTACCTTGTTCTTTCTACTTTTTGACTGCTGATGCTTTCCAGCACAAGGGATGCCTATGACATCAGACAGCTGTTCCCAGCCCATTTGAACACTGTTGGGCTTGAACGCTTTGCTACCTTGCTTAGGAGGAGATCAGCACAAAGAGTCCTTCCTAGGCTGTCAGAGAACATCCAGGCTAGAAATATCAAGACGCTAAAGGAACTCAAATCATTTTAGGCACAAGGGCTCAAAGGTGCCTCTTACCGTGGTGAAATCTCACCACAGGTTTGCAGCATGATAGTTTCAAGATCTTTTGCTTGAATTGTCAATCATGTTTGTGCAAGTATCAGAGCCTCACTGCATGCTAGAGTTTGGGCAATGAGGCAGAGGAGCACCACATTCAGTCTGTTCCTCGTTAGCACATAATCACTAAAACACTACTTTCCAAGGCCAGCTTCACGTAAGACTACACATAACAGAAGCTTTTATTGATAATGTGATTTTGTTAGCAGTTAAGAAAAAATAAATAAATTGGAATTAATATTCTGAGCTCCTCTCTTTGCTTGTAGCAACCTCTAGTGCAACTCTTCTTCCCTCTATTTCCAGAAAAATTATTTGGAGATTTTCTTGGATAGTGATTGTTTTGTAGCTTTTATGTGGCTTAGTACACTGAAGTTCTGCCTCTAGAGATTTAGATAAAACTCTGCGTAAACAGACTGAATTTATCCTAATCTCTGATAGACATTCTCCTAAATCTTAAAACTACAACTGCAGTCATCTCAAAATATAATTTTTTTTAACCCAACTAGCTCAGTATTTAAAAGAATAGGTGCTGAAGGTCAGGACTTCAGTAGGTGGGAAAGCATGAACAGTGGTAACATAACACTGTCTTGGTGGCACCATCCTTTGTGGTACGCCTTAAATTCAGCTGAAAAATGAAAATATAAAAAGATGTCAATTATGGGAAAAAACCTATATGAAAACAAACTAAAACAGCATGTGGAAGCTCTTCATTTAATTACTTCAGGTTTAATTTGATTTGCATCTGAAACACAGTGGGCAGAAGAGAGAAATTGCATTTGCTAGAATAAAAATAGATCATTCCAATGGACAGAGAGCTTGTCCCTGTGTTTTCTGCTCCTTCATTTAAGGAGATTTTTACTTTTAACATGAAAAACTTAACAAGATAGTAATACTGGATGTATCAGAACTGGTTTAGCAGAGTGGCTTGTTCCTTAGAGTGTCAAGAAGTTTAGGGCCAGCAATGTGGAGAAATCTAGCTTTGTCAGGAGATTGCACTCCCTGACTCTTTCAGGAATTCCCCTGGAGAAATTTGTTACCTCTGATTCCCAGTGTCAGGAAGACTCTTTCAGCTGCACAGATACAGACCCACTACAGTCACACAGCTCACAGTTTCCATCAGTGGGATGTATAAAATTTGCAGTTTCTGCACAACATTTGTCCAGGGATTCTCTGCTTATGTGCAGCCTGGCTGTATGAGCAAGGAGGAATGGAGGATTTCAAACCTGGCTCAGTGCCTTCTACCAGAGCAGCAGTACTGGACATCAGCAGGCTGGACACTTAGCCATACCCGTGCTCAGTGCTGTGCCATCCCCAGATTAGCCTTAGGCACGGCATGTCTACGATCATTTCTCAGAGCACTTTGAAATTCTGTCACAGAAATCTGATGACAGAACATCTGGGAGCCATCAATTGTTAGAGAGCAGAAGTGACCTTCTAGAAGAGAGCTTAGTTCCCAGTATAAGTTTTTAGAGTACTTGACATACACCTTCAGATTGTGCCTGCCTTTTCCCCTTCCCATCTCTTTAAATACAATTACGCTTTCACTGTCCAGGAGTGAGGGACAAGAACAACTCCACGTGTTTGTCTAATAGTGTGTGTGTGTGTATGTCCTCTTAAAAAGTGTGGTGCACAGAACTACTTCACAGTGAAGAGCAACTCTCCTTCTGTGGTACCTCTGGTGCATCAGGTCTCTAGTGAGCTTGACAACACTGCCTTGAAGTAGGAGCATTCAAGTTCATAATATGCACAGCTACACCCAATAGCACTGCGAGGATATTTTAAAAGCTGTTTGGAAATGGAAATGCAGAGGGAGATCAGGGGAAAAGATTGAATTATAACTCAATGATCCCATGTTTATAAATTATCTAGTATCTATAACACTTTAAAATAGCATTTATTTGCTTAAATAATTAATGGAAAGTTCACAGCAGGTAATTTATTAATAATACAGTATTATCAGTATGGATTTTGCCCAATTCCTATTTCTATTCTGTTGAGCCTACTGGTCTCTTTTCTTGCAGCAGCAAGCTCAGTTTTAAACAACAGTGAAAGGAAGCCTATTACCTTGTTTTCAGAATAATATATGGATATATCTGTGGAATATAAAGCTTTGGTTTGAGGTCAGAAATAACTACAAATGTAGAATTAAGCATGCAGTCCTATTTAGATGGACACTAAAGGTCACTATGCAGAAAAATACTTAAAGTCTGTGTGCACTTAGTTTCAAGTCACACCACTAAAATCAATGGAATTACTTTTATACTTACTGGTATAATTATCCTATTAAGATGCTTACTTAAGTGTTCTGCTGATTCAGAGCCAGAACATTCAAGCACTCTGCAGATGCAAAGCCTATCACATCAGAAAAGTACCATTTACAGTCTGTTTACCAAATTCTTTAATATTCTGTCATTAACTTCATCTGTTTCTTTTATTAATGTATAAATTAGCATTGTCCCTATAAGAAGTGCATAGGTATTGGTTTGCCAATGGTGATTTTTTTTATCAGTAACTAGTAGCAGGGTGGTCCTAATTATTTATTTATCTCCATTCAGTTTTTTTTTCTTGTTTCCACCAAATCGGTTTCTCAAGCTGCAATACTCTGACATTGCGTCTGAAACAATTTGTTGTAGAGCAACAAATCTTGAAGTTTTCAGGAAAAAAGCCAATATCTGGTTAGTGTTATTGCTAAAGAGGCTAGGATTGTAGTTTTAAGAAAGCAGAGCTGTTCATTCCCCCGAGAAGATTAGAAACAAATATCCGCCAAATAAGTCATTCTGGCTGTGATGATTTCATTTAAGCACTCTGACAATAAAAAAATTGATAAAAATAGAAGTAGTGGAATGGGTTAAGTCCATATCCAGAACTGCACACTGTAGCAGCATAGGTGATTTTCCATTATAGTCTGCTGCTGGCAATGCCAGACTTACTGGTGGCTATCAGTTTCTGCTATGTGTGTGCAGTTTGTCTGCTCCATAACTTCTTGGAGAAACTAGCTGGGAAACATCTGTTGTGAATATATTTTGAAGTGAGAGGTGCCATGCACTGAATGCCCAGAATAGTGTTCAAACACAAATGGAAGATGGACCAAGAGCTAAATCTCAGCAGTATTTATGTTGGTACCATAGTGGATAAGTGCAGAAGAATTGGCCCGAGAATTTATGGATGAGATTTGTGTTTTGATATTTAGCATTGTCAGCTTGAAACTGCTGGACACTCATGGGCTTTCTGTTGTATCTCTAAAGCCACTCTTCAGACCCTATATTAAAGGACCAAACCAATGGAAACTGTGGGTAATGCTGTTGGTGGTGGCTGCAGGTCCTGGTTCTCCTTGGAGCTAGGCGAGAGAGGAGACATTTATCCCTTGCTTTCACAGAAGAGCGGTGACTTAGGGTTTTGTGCCATTTCAGTCTCATGTGGGTAGTTGTAAAATCTGGCTATAGAGTGTCTGTCAAACATTTTATGTTATGTTTATTTTATGGTTTATGTTATGGTAAAATAGCAGAATAATTTTGGAATGAGGTCTTGTGCCTTCTAAAATATATTTTTGCCAGGCTGACCTATGTACTTCATAAAATGGTATTTTCTCCAAAACAATCATTTCTGATTCATATCTCACCTCAAAATTATTTTTGAAGTAAGAAACAGAAGTGGAGGAAAAACATCTAAGGGTTTCCTTTTGGTCTTTTTTCCTTCTTTTGAAGGAAGATGTTTCTTGGGTTCTGTTTGCTAGTATTTGCTATGAACAATTAGCAAGTTGATTTACAGCAGGATCCCCAACAGTCTTCAGCTGATGGCTGTATACAGTTTTATCCGTTGTATGGGATTTCCTGTCTGGGGCAGTTCTAGGACTTTATCTGGTACAACACTTCTAGCAGGATCGTGAGACTACCAGTATTGCAGAGACATCTGCGGTGTATGATTGTTTTTAAAACCAATACATTTTCTCTTTGAGAAATATCAAGATGTTTGTCTAAATAAAAGTAGAAAGATTATTATGGAATCATGGTAAATGATTCATTGAGATACTGATTTGTTCTCTTTGCTACTGAACGTTCCTTGCATGCAGATGCCTGGCATTAGACTAAAACATGCCTCGTATCCCTGTATTGAAGCCTTTCTCTAATGATGCAATGGTTTTCCAGCCCTGTGTGTTGACTGGATCGACATTCTTCAAAGATACTTGTGTGTACATTTCATTGTTTAGGAGTATGTAAATACACAGTACTTAATTTACAGAAATGATACGCTAACAATGTACAGAAGCAGTGCTTTGTGGTAAATCATCCTGCATCCTCCTTAGCTTCACATGCGTTCAGTGCAAACCCAGAACACAGAACCATGTCATAGCCATTCCGATAGATCTGCACCCTGCGCGTCGCAGGAGACGAGGGTGACATTTATTTGAAAATCTTTCTAAGTTACTGATCTTCAGGCATTTGTCTTTTTATGCTTTCTGTTACCAATTCTCAGCCAACGGACAAGGACATACTGTATTGCTACTTTCTTTGTGATTCATTCCTCATAAAACAATCTGTACTTTTAGTGGCACTTGTTATTAATCAAGGTTTTTTCCCTCCATTAGAGTCGTTGTTGGCTCAATCACTTCAGTATATATAATCACTAACTTTTTCCATTACACTAGTGAGTAGGTGCTCTTACATGTCTGTCAAAGGGATGCTGGTACATTTAGTATGATGCTTTGCAATTTCAGTGAGAACACTAATGGTTCAAGTGTGATTGCTTTTTTTCCCCTCTCTTTTGAGAGGAAAAAAAAAAAAATTGCACGTTCCCCTCAGAGCAAAAAGAGAGAAAAAGGATGGAAAGTTCCAAACTCAATTTATTTTTGTATCATTAAAATGTTTCAAAGTAAGAGGAATGCTCTTGCAGAATCAATCATTTAATAATGTTTCTGCAGAGACGTTAGTCTTGTGTATCCTAAAGAGAATGCTGAAAAGGCTAAAGTATCAATTTTGTACCAAACTCTGTGTATTTGCAGAGTACAGCACAAAAATTCTCACTCTCCTGAATGAAACAGAAGAGGGAGAGGGAGGCTGTGTGTAGATAAAGCCTTTATTGATGCCGTATTGTTTCTGTGCAGAATTGGTACAGCCTCCACCAGGAAAAATAGAGGAGATGTAATATATAGTCAGTTAGTTATTGATGATATATTTTAATGCAAGAAGATGATTGTTTAAATAATAGATTTTTTTTTTCTGAGAAATACTCTAAAAATGGATCAGTCATTTCATGCAAGTGATGCTTATTCTCTAACACTTGCAGAACATTCGGACAGGCTACTTGAAAACCAAGAGAAAAAGCATTGAAAAGAAAGTAAATATGTGGTTCCACAGCTCTGTTTTCACAATTGGGCTTCTCATCATGAATTCTCTGAATTTTTCAATTACCTGTTTCTTGACTTCCACAGGTGGCTGCACTTTTCCTTTACAGATTTCACCTATTACCCCTTTTTTTTTCTATTTTTACCTGAGCCTTACAGTTTTCATTCTATAATACAGTTAAATTCTGCCCTTTTTTTTATTATTATTATTCTCCTATCCTTCACCTTCCTTGGTAATTGTTTTGTAGAGATCTAATGAGAAATTTTCCATTCCCACAACTCCAACCGTTATTAGTTTTTCCTCTTGAAGCAGTTCTGCACCATCCCTGAATTTTACTGCATCCAATCCCGGCATTCTATGCATCTTCCAAAGTCCTGATATAATTGGTCTTTATCTCATTAAATCTACCTTGCTTACCCTTTGCGTGTTTTCCCCAATTATATTTTCACCTTTTTACTTTGCCTCTTTTCCCATACTATTCCACGTTCCTGTATTGGAACTTTTTACCATTTTCTGCTCCTACCCTTTGGCGTGTTCCTCAGGGCCATCTCTAATCCTCCTTACACATTCACATACTCCATTATTGAATCTTTATCCCAACTTGTTGGATAATAAGCTATTTGCAAAAGAGATTAGCTCATGGTTTTCAGGCTCATGTACATTTACCCTAGTACTTAAAAAAAAAAAAAAAATACACTGTGAGTCTCCTTGGTCACTTAATTTTGTGTCCTGTGCTTTAAAACTAGAATTTACAAATATTTCAAAATAATTATTACAAAGTAGTAGTAATAAAACGATTGCATTCTCAAATCATTCAGATGCTTTTATTCTGGATATGTGCATCTGTCTTGAAAATATGGGAAATACATTTTAATGTCTTCTAATAACTATCTCCTAATGCAGAGGTATAGGGTCTGATCGAGCCCTGAGACCCAGTATAATTAAGAGCAGGAATTTGCCCCCTTTTACTGGATATTGTGTCAGCAGCGCTCCATTGTACAGCATTTTGGGGCATATCCCATTAACAATGGTATCTTCACTTAGCTTTCTCGTGGTGTGACAGCTAATTTCCAAATGAACAGCAACTTCCAAAGCACCAGCCCTCTTCCTGAGGGTGGCAGGCACTGCGTGCTCTGCTGCCATTGCACTTCTCCTACATCATTGCTTTCGTGCTATGATTGAGGTGTGAAGAGAGCAGCTGGAGCTGCCGTGTGCAGGACACATTATGCTCCTGCTGAGGGTTTCTCTTCTCCCCCGAACAACACTGAATTCTCACTGCTTCATCCACACACAAAATAATTTTAAGCTATTTCTTAGAAGGTGTTTGTGATGTTTTGACTGTGATGATTTAGTGCTGTGATAATTCTTGATACTGGTATAATTTTTTTTAATACTCCGAGGCTACTCTTTTAGGGCATACTGGCTCCATAGCTGCTATTTGTAGAAAAGAAAGATGATTGAATGAAGTATTTGCCTATACATTTCATTTTGACGCGCCATGGGTGATTATGCTGTCGAACTACCACTTAGGAAACTGCTCTAGTATAGAACCTTGGAAGGCTCAAGAAAGCATTTTGTCCCTCCGTGGAGACTCGCCGGCTGGCTTCAGGGCAGCCCACCTCTGATCTCAGCATGGAAAACTTGAGTAAATCCTGCACCATCTACAACACAGACCCTTGTTAGTGGGTGATTAGCGTTGGTTAGTGAGTGATGACAGCCCTAATTAGATTCTGAGGGAACCTGAGGATCAAAACTTTGCAGATGAGCTACAAAGCTGAACTAATTAGAAGGGTGCTAATGTGGGTTAGATACTACACTAACTGGGCACAAATGCTCCAGTAGCTCCTGACTCATCTAGTTTTTAATGAAGACATTCTTAATGAAGAACAAACTTCTCCTCCTGTAGGGATTTCCTGGGTTTGAGGAGAAGAGCAACGGATGTCAGCAGATGCAGCCAACCCTCTCCTGTTGGCCCTGCTTGTTATTTATGCTACATATTCAGCTGGCTGACACAAAAGGCCTAGGCATCAAATCCCTACTTATTCCAAGATAGTTATCTTTATTATTTTTAAATGTATTTAAAACTTTTAATAACATTGTGAGAAAAACAGAACCTATTTTGAGTTATGTGGTATTTTGTGTTGTATAATTTATCTCTGCGTAGTTTCTGAAGCAGTTAATGAAGTTATTGAGTAACTGCACCACATCCTTTGCAGCTTTGTTTCTTTTTGATGCTGTTTCTTACAGAAGAGGTGTGGAATATTTTAATAGCCATTGTGCAATTACATTTTGGGTCATGCAACCACTGGCATTCATTGGTTTTCTTGTACTTGTTTCATTTTCATTTTTGTCCAGTTTGGCTTATATAAATCTGAACAGTGTAGTGGTTTAATTGCCAACAGAATCCAGGCTGAAAACTGTCTTGTAAGGAGTACCAGTGTAATGTCAGTGAAATGTAGTGTATGAGTCTGATGGGAGGAGGAGGATGCAGGAAGGAGGGTATGGGCTGTGGCTGCACAGTTGCTGTGTTCTCTGTCTCCCTGTTGGAATGTCATGCTGTAAATGTGAAAATCTCAGGAAAGCTGTCTTTTCCAGATGATTGCATTTTTATTGTTACTCTTTTCAACTCAATGTTAGTCTAACAGTTTGGTGAAATAATCTGACATGAATGTACTTCAAATAAAAGTAAGCATAGGCAAGTTGGGTTGGACAGGAATAAAAAAAGCAGCTGTAGCTTATAGCTATAGGTACCATAAATCATCAGATGATTTAGGGTGTAGACCCTCTTCCCATTTTTTTTGCTGCACTGCTGTTGTTAATCACTGAAACAAGTAGCCCTTTCCTGAGAAGTTTGTTTCTTCATCAATGATGAAGCCTTTCTTGAACTGCAAACCAGTTGTTTTATTACGCAAGCGTCTTGTTTTGCTAGTCAGCTAAAAAAGAAATATTAAACTGCAGTATTGTACCTGAAGAGTACTCCTGTGCCATTTCAGAAATACTTGTCAAAGATGCTGCCCTGCAAAAGAACAAAGCAGCTCT
This sequence comes from Megaceryle torquata, assembly GCA_024611175.1. Taxonomy (NCBI): domain Eukaryota; kingdom Metazoa; phylum Chordata; class Aves; order Coraciiformes; family Cerylidae; genus Megaceryle; species Megaceryle torquata. The sequence goes on from JANIJG010014286.1 coordinate 56,310, forward strand.
GTGGAGAGCTGTTGGAAAAATTAATCTGGAGGGGGAAGTCAAGGGTAGCTTGAAAGAACGCAGTCTGTTAAGAATAATTCAATCTTTTCCAAAGGAAAGCATTGTTGCAGTTAGTCCAAATATACTAGCCTTGATAAACTTCATTGTTTCATGTGGTCTGATGAATTGTCCATCTTTCTGCTTAGATTAGAAAATCAACTATAGACAAGATTTCTGATGAGAGAACAATGTGATGACAGTTGGAGAAAACCCACATGAAATAGCATTTACCCATGGTATCGTTGCTAGATGTTCTGTGTGCACAGGGGAATACATAGAGCTGTTGCTCTGAAGTATTTACTAATCATGTCCATAACAAATACTACTTTGGAAACCGGCCGGTGTTGTACCCTAGTGTCCATGTGCAGCCATTGCACCTGGACTCACCTGTCCGTTGCTTTAAGAATCCACTGCACTTGGTCACAGAGGTTTGTAGCTAGTTCTAAAGTATTGCTTTGTCCTTTTCTTGTAGGGCAGCAGCCTTAGTCTTTTTTCTTGTTCAAAACAATCCCCTGTCCCACTGGAAATGTATTCTTGGGCCCAGTTTTAACTCCTGGAACTCTACCAGATTTCTGGTTACAAATAAAAGAAGGCTATTCTATGTTGTCATATGCACAACGCTTTGCACACATTCATGTAACATGAATGTGTTTTCTTTCTTTCTCTCTTGTAAAATGTGTGTGCCTTTTTTTCTGTGGCTGGCATGCCACAGAAGTTCAGCAGAATGAGCTGTGACAAACCAGCGCTCAAATTTGATGCTCTTGAGGTCTAAACAAGACAGACATTGCAGAGGTGCATCCTTGCTCCTTCCACGTGCAAACACCTACTTCCATTTTGCCTAGGGTTGTTCCAGGCTTCTGCTGAGGAAGAAATACAAGCACAATGAATGTGTGATTTGCATCCTTCCCAAATTCATTGCCCTTCTTAAAATACTTAGTTGAATTTAGTGCTCAGTTTAAAAATGCTACTTCGGTAATTGTTTAAAGGCCAACTGGTGAGGCACTAAACAAAAGCTGTCATGTTTGTAAAGCAAAAAGCATTTTCTGTAAGAGCTTCTTGCTATTTTGTGATGTGGTGGGGGATGGGACGGCTTTGAAACTTACTCTATGAATCATTCCCAGCATTTCATGTTACTGAAATGTGAATATTACTTTTAAATGTGTAACTATGCTATTAGAGCCTTCTGTGATTTAGAGAGAGCTTTCAGAATACTAAAAAGTCATTATTTACTTTCTTCCAGTCTATTAGTGCAGAACAATCCTCTCCTAGGCTCTGCAGTGGCAGGGCTGATTGGTTCTCGGTGGACTTGTCTTGTTAATAGGAGAAGAGAGGCTCTTGCTGGTTTTTCTGTTCCCATCTGGAACGTGACTTCTCTAGACAGCTAATTGTATTGCATTTGAACTGCCTCCCTGTGTGACAAAGTAAGTATCCTCAGACCTTTATGTTAAGTAAATGTCCACTTCTCCCATGTGCCCGAGCTTTCACAGTTTACAAAACAGGAAGACTTAACAACAGTTACTAAGAGGTGTCACCTGCCTTTAGCTCAGTGACACCCCATTGTTACCAAGCTGGGAGTACCTCTAACCCGAGGTTAGGCAGCTTTGTTGAGTCTCATCATTTCTCCCTTCTCTGCTCCTCACACGTGCTCCTGGAGCTAGCAAATAATTGAAGGAGGAGACTTGGAACACTTCATCTCCTAAAAATTGAGTGCTTAATGCACTCTTTGCCTCATCATTAATTAAACTTCAGAGATGCTCTTAGATAAGGCTAGTGTAGGGTAGTTCTGTTCTCCAACACAGCTGCAATAACTGTGAACTGTTTGAAAGCTTTGCTGCAGTAGCTGTAGCTCTGCATCTAGGAAGGAGTGAAAAAGACGAGCTGCAGAGGTTGTGTTTACGTTCAGTTCCTTGCAATGCTACTGCCTGTGGCTATTTATTGAACTTTAAATACACATGTAGCTGCTATCTGTCAGTAGTATTAGCTGAAATGGCAAGACAGAACAAGTCAAGCCCTGTAAGATAGTACAGGCTCTCATTAAGTTTTAAACCATTTTTCTAAAATCATTAAAACTGTATTTTCACCTGTTTATTAAACTGAGATCCATTAAAAAAAAAAAAACAAAAAAAGGATTTCTCTTAACTTGACTGCACATTTCACAACAGTGACAACAAAAGCCCTATTCAGTTTCTGTTTAAATTGCTACGGTTATGAAGTGGCAGTAGCTATTAGCTTCTTTTGGGGACAGCTTATAAATATTAACTAATATGCAGATCATCTCTGAAATTATACAGTGAGAAGGGTTTTAAGGGAGAACTGGGGTTTTTTTTTTGGTGTGTTTTTTGTTTTTTTTTTTCCCCAAGTATTTCAGAGAACTGGAGAATATTTCAAGGGTGCAAGTTCATTTTACACCAGCTCATGTATACCTTTGCATCACATAGGGTAGTCCTGTTCCCTCCCTTAGATACAGCCAGAGTGCCATTCTGCCAGTCTCGATTTTGCTGACAAAAGCAGTTTCAGCAAGTCTGAGGATCCATCTTATCCTTTCCTTCACATTTGCTACATAAATGCTTCATGGGTCCTTCAAAAGAATGTGGGTGTTATGGATTTCTGGAGGACAAAGTGCCTGTAGTAGCACAGACAGTTTTATAAGGCTCACTCTTGATCTTGAGTGTCCAAAATCCTGCTTGAATATAGTGTTGTATCCATCCCACCCCATGAGGGAGGGAGCCCTAAGAGGTATGAGAGCCCCACTGGGGACCTCTGACACAGTACTCTTTGGTGCCCCAGTGTTCCACTGGGGTAAAATGTACCTGCAGGAGAAAGAAAGGTGGTGGAATGCAGATGGAATTTGAAAGCTGTGGACTAATACTGATGCTAAGGTTCAGACTGTGCAAAGGCTGAAATCCTGTAGTGAGTCTTACATAACAGTTCACATTTATGCCTGCTTCTTAAACCTGACAGCCGAGCAAATGACCAGCTTGTGTAACAACATTCTGTGTCAATGTGTTCGTAACTTTTAATGAACAGAATAAAATATGACAACATAATTTGGGGTTTAACTATGGAAGAGAGACATGTGAGTTTAAGTTTTGATCTAGATGATAAATGGGGCATTTTTCATGGGTTGAGAGTTACGTGGTTAAAAATGATTTCAACAAACCATGTAAAATTGGTGGTGGCCATTTATATTATGAACCACTAACAATTGAATAATATCTAGTTTATTTTCTCCAGGGTATAGTATCTAGTTTATGAATGCACTTGTACTTCATAAATCATTCTCAAGAGCAAAAGGGAGAAAAATGAAAAATCCATTTTCATTCAACCCCTCGGGTCTTTATTTAATTTTTAATGAAATAGAGAGGATACTTCATCAATGGCAACAATAGAGCATTTTTAACACGCATCTTTGCAAAACCAGACAGAAGGAAATCTTAAACCACCTCCACTAAAAATCCCCAACCCACAGCACAAAGCAAAAAAAAGCAAAGGAGCTGCCTTGAGACACAAAAGAAATTTAAAATCAAATGGATTTTTAAAGCATTTAAACATTTGACAGTTACTTAATTTAGCTACAAGATGTTCTTACATAACATACAGCAGAACAGAGGCAGTCAATATTAAGCATTTGCATGAGTTTTAGGTGGCACAATACTTATTTCAGAGCACAAATCTATCAATAATGTCTACTTGCTTTCTGGTTCTGGCTCACATGAAAATGAGAGCTCTGGGATCAGAACAGCTCTGCTTGAATGTGATATTGGTCCTTTTGTTATGTTGACATTGACTCTAAAGCTGTGTATATGTCAGGACGGTGTCACGCAAAATTCAAATAAATGTATTCTGCTAAGTGAAATAGTGTAACATGTCAATATTGATGAGACCATGAAAATATTTTTCTCCTGTTTAAGAGTGAAGATTCACAGTTTGAGACAGTAACATCATGAGATAATCTAATTTAGCCTCCTGTATGTCATAGGCCATTGTATTTAATGCATGTATCCTTGTATTTTAGTTTGTTAATGCTGATATTACTGAGATCGTCCTCCATTTGATTCTGATTTGAAGATACCAGGGAGGGGGGAGGGGGAAGATGGTGGTGTTGGGACAGTGGTGGTGGTATCCTTGGGTGGTTTATTCCAAAGATTAATTACCTTTCAGCTAGGTGCCTTATTTCCAGGTCACATTTGACTATCCTGAGTTACTTGCTCAGTTATGCTTTGCTGTCAGATTCCCACTCCTTTCAATTTTATTGTTTTTTCTTAGATGGAGACTTAGAGGCTGTCATCAACTCTCAGTCCTTTCCTTTAAGTGTTCGTGGTTTGGCATTTTCCTAATGTTACCAAATTATTCATTTGTTTTGTTAAATGTGAATGCTGGAAGCAGATTCAGTTGTTTGGTATTTGTCTTGCCCTATTTCATGTAGTAGAATAGGGAAGCTTGTTGTGGCATTTTTGGCAGAAAATAGAAAATCTTGCTGTTCAGATTTTAGCAAGAAAACCACCTGTGTCATGTAGTCATCACATTATTGTTTTCCTTCTAGTGACCTTGCTCTATTGCCAAAAATACGCAATACATCTTATTTTCACTAGGAAACCTCTCAGTATATATAGTGAGTCTTCTATGAAGTAGAAGAAGGAAAAGCTCTCATTCTCAGACTAATGAAATGTATTTCTAAGAAATATTTCTATTATAGCCATTATTAACTTGGTTTTCAGCCCATCACTCAGGTTGCAAGCATCTAGTAGGTTTGTAGTAGCTCTCAGAAAGCAGGTGAGGAATCTAAATCATCTCAGTGCATTAAACTCAATTACCTTTATCTATTATTACATTTTAAAGGTCCATTTAAAGAATAATAAAAGTTGGAGCTTGATTTACATTAATGATCAACATGTAATTCAGTCAAGACTAATGCTTATCTTTAGCTCTGTTCTACCCTCCTCAAACATTTCAGCAGGTACTGTGCATACTGCCTACACTGTCGTACCTAAAACAGCTGGGTTACAGCAAGAGTGAAATTGCTGCTCCTTCATTGTTCAAGGCCCAAATTTAATATTTACTGCTACTTTACCACTGATGGCACTAGTACTACTACTTGCTTTTTCCTGTCTGTTGTTGTTGGTAGAACGTACTGCTCATGAGTTACTTCCTTCTAACATGCTTTTCCGTGACTTGTTGCAGTGTGTGTGTTACGCCACTTGTGCCGATTGTACACAGAAGTTGCATATTCAATTGTTTGTACCTTTGTTACACACAGGAAAGTCTGTGAAAATAAAAGTATAGAGCATCAACTCTCAAACAGCATTTGAGAACATCATTTGGAATTCCATCTTTGTTACACATCACCAGCAAAATGACTCTCTGTGTAGTAAGCCTACATTCCTTACACCCATTAGCAGCTGAAACTCTCCTAATAGTCAGTGGTTTTTTTTTCATGCACTGTGATTAGTTGTTTTGCTGCCTTAGATGGCAGTTCTGCTAAATTTTTATTGCTTTGTGTGCTCATGGCTCATTTATTGTTTTATTTTTCTTCTGTTTGCTTACTGAATAGATTTATTACCTTTGCATGAAATAATTCTTTTGAGATAACTACTTACTTCCACAGAGGCTTCTTCAGTTTTAAATTACTCTGCAGCTTTTGGTTTCTGTTACTCATATACAAAATGTTGCTTGCAATCTATGTGGCTTCTGCAAAAAGGTGAAACAATAAGAATTAGAAGAAACTTTGTAAAGAAAAATCCAATTTATTTTATACGTTCTCATTTTTGACCTTTGTCTTTAAAGGGAACTTCCCTGAATGCCAATTCTCTTCCCAGACTAAAAATTCTAGCGTTGCAAGTTATTCATGGTTTAAGTTTTCAGAGGAGCTCCGTCAGAATGCTCATTGTTCTGAGGAGCTGAGCTCTCATATATTCCTCTAGATAAGTACATAGTCAGATTTTCAAAACTAATTCAGCACTTCACAACTGCAGGTTATTCTCAGTCTAGTAAGATTTGGTTATGAGCTTGCATCAAGTCCCTGCTCTGAAGTTGCTGAGATAGGCTAACAGTACAAAGCAAACCACCATTTTGCAGAATGAAACAAAACCTCTCCAAATTCTAAGTAAAAGTCTTATAGCAGTAGATTAAACAGTTTTTGAACACTTCCACTGTACAATCTGACCACTAATTAGGTGATGCTTACATTAGAAGAGTAGATATTTAATAAGAGAGGGAGCAATTTCTACAGAGCACTCTCAAATTCTGCCCACTCTCCTTCTATAATTTATTGTAGTTTTAAGGTTAGTTGTCACAGACTTCTGTATGATTTATCTGCAAATAGTTAAACTGCAAATAAACATGTTGTCATCTGAAGTACCTGGCAACCTTAAAACTAACATTAGGAATAATCTTAGCATGGTGAAAAACAGATGAGATGTGAACACATCCCCTGGCAATAATGCAGCTACTGAGTTGCATGAGCAATTGGATACCAGTCTTGTCACAGATATGACATTTCTCTGTATCACTGAACATTAGCTAATTAAAAAGTGCATTTAGCCAGAGGAATTATTTTTTATGAATTCACAAATACACTTTAAGCAAATACAAAGAAAAAGCAATAAAGCTTAATTTACTTATGAACACTCGCATCCCATCTGCTCTATACCTATATATCAGCATTAAGATTATCCAGCATTATTGTAGTATGCCTTTTTTCAAAATATCTTTAGCTCATTAAAACTAGAGAACTAAATTCTCATCTTCCCTAGAACATGACTATGAGAGACAAATTCAAATGATGATGAAATCATTGTTTTGTTTAATTTCCAAAAAGCAGTATCTAATGTGACAGCACTTGGGCATGTTTCATTCATCCATGGATAGAATCAAAGGAGCTTCTTATCTTATATTGCTGCACAAAGTAACTGCAACATCCATCCCCATGGACAAGTGATTCCCCTAGATAATGATGATGGGTTTCTTATCTTCACCAAAAGGAAGAGTGCAAATAGAACAGAACAATAACTTTTGTCTCCTATATCTACCAGCGCGTCTACAGTTGTGTGAAATTCTGTTTGAGAGCATACTTAAAATGTGTGTATGTGAACCCTAAAAGGTGGATGCAGACTGATTGCTGACCACAGATCATGTAGACAGAGCTGTGTAAATCATTCCATTTTCTTTGATTCTGTTTCAGTTCTTAATCTTCCAATTTTCAGAAAAGCAGCTAGATCAAACTAGTTACTGGTTTTTCTTCATGTTTGTCTAGTAAAAGTGGGTCTGCTTAAAAGTTTACTTTCAAGTAAAAATAATGATGCTGAAATTGAAAAGAAGAAAAAAGATCTAACGATTTTGCATTTTGGTCTTTGTAAAGTAGTAAATCACTAGTGAAAGTGAGAAGCTACATGCTCCAGGGTTCCTTTTGGGTCCCGTCTCCTGTCCCCATTGTTGTCATTGTCCCCTGCCACACCCTGCTTCCAGGCAAAGCCAGCAATAATCTGCTATGTGGGATGAATTCTTCAGACCCAGAAGGGTCTGATAGGTGTTTGGGATCTTTACCAGAATTCAGGAAGTGGGGATTTTAAATCCATTCCTTGAGCATATTGCCTCGAACAGGTGTTTGCTGTCTGTTGCCAGAAAGGCAAGATATCCATCCAGTCCTACATCCATATGCAGCACAGCATAGTCAGGCACTTGCCAGGAGAAAGTCCCAGCTTCTCTCCAACCAGCCAGTTGCTGCTGGTGATAAGCCATCCTCTTCTGAAGACTCCAGGCAAATTACGCCATTGCTCTGCACCCTTGGCCTTTTTGCTTCATTTCTAAGCACTGGAGTAGTTCTCTCTTCAGCTATTCTTGGCTTCCTTAGCCACAAATGTAGAAACCATCACTGTGCACTGTCAACTCTGACTTGAGACCATCTACCAAGTAATTTTACTGTCAAGTCCCCCTCTATAGTTGCTGACTTGCAACTCTCTGATCTGTGAAGACAAACCCCCTTTCAGATAGCTCTGCCAGGAGAGCTCGCCTCTTGCAGTATTGCGTTAGCAGCCTGTGGTTTACGTAAGTTATAGGCTGAACTAAATTTTATGTGATTTATTCAGAGATGTATGGCTAGGCAAGCTGAACCAAATAATTTACTGCAAAGAATTTAGCTTTTGATTTTGTGGGAGGGGAGGAGATTTTTTTTATAAGCTTCTTGTTCTTCTGGAGTGCATTCGCTGTACAAGACACAGCACTGCTGGTGAGAGAGCATTTGTGATGCTGAGAACATTTGTGTTATACATTTGAGCTGAACAGATGAATATTGATTAGATATATGGAACCAACTCGTTATATAGGTTTTTTATGAGACTTTTTTTAACTCTGAATTACCTTGTGAATGCAGAACTAATTTTCATGACAGTCTCCAAATTCAACTTGGATTATACACCCGTGTAAGAATTCTTAGAGGGAGCAGTCGGTGCGTTGTTGCAGATAGGAATTTCAAAAATGAATTCAAATACAGTCCTCTGAACTGTCCGTGTGCCACCACTCAATGCAGTTTTTGTCCACTAAACATCATGATTAATATGAAAACTGTAGACTGTACTTTTCTTGTGACTTTTTTCCTGTAAAGGATCATCCATAAGTCTCTCCAAGTGTATACTGCTATTCTACTTCAAATTAAAAAACCCCAACCAAATAAACAAAACCAAACAGAGCCCCAAACCCTTCATGGTTTGTAACCATTTCTTGTCCCTTGAGCTGTCACCTGGCAGGTTTTGCACTGTTTAGCATTTTTAAAAATTCAGTATGAAATATTGAATTAAGAAATAACTTGATCTATGTAGAAATATTTCTTCTTTCAATTTTTCAACTGAGTCAAAAAGTTGCGGTATTTCATGTAAGAAGAATCAAGACAACACTGACTGTTTCCCTTCTACACATGAGCTCACTGTAGATTTTTAGTCTTTCTGTATTTCATAGAAGAGAGCAAGATGGTGAGGAGTGCTGTAAAACCCCAGGGACTGGAAACGTAGCTCTTGGATGTGAGGGAGCGATAGGTCAGCAGTAGGCAGACAGCACGGCGAGATGGAATAAAATTGACAACTTCCACAAGCAAAGCTGCAGCTCAAATGCAATGAAAGGAAAGGATTTCACCTTTGTCTTTCATTTTCTTTTTGATGCTGTTGAACACCGCAGAACATTTGTTCAGTGGAGGATGTAGTCAAAAGAGTTTGTTGATGTAGTCAAAAGAGTTTGTTGGGAGAACAAGGGAAGAAAAGGATGCTTTGAGGACTGCTTTTTCTTTGCCCAGAGGCCCTATATTTGAAGTAACAGAACCACATGTACAATCAAAATGATTAGAAACCATAGCAATGTAAACAATTTTTTTTTCTTACCGCTTGCTGAGATTATCTTTTATACTGGTTTGATTCTTTTTTGGGGTTATGCATTAGTCTTACACTTCAGATGTTGTTTTCTTTTTCATACTCTTCCCATTTTTCTTTCTTTGAACTCATTTTTCTAATCTCCAACAATGCTTAAATCTGTATAAAAATCGGAATCCTAATAAACAGTAACACAACTCCAAAACCAGAATTGCATGTAGTGAATTGTATTGGGAGGGCTTGCTGGTAGAAATGTCATGGTAAGCTTTCCTAGGTTCTTATATTTTACCCTTGCCCTGATCCAGGACAGCTCTTTTTAAGTGTTCTTGACTTCAGAGGAATAATAACTGCATTGTTGAAAACAAATGAAGTGAGCATCTGCTGTAAGTTTTGGAGACTATAATTAACAAATGTTGCTATATTTTAGGAGCCAAGTTTAGAAAACCATTAATACATACTTTATACCAGCTAAGTAGCACTGCTGGAACTTACTGTGAGCAAAAATTTTATTAATGCAAGAATTGCATGCTAGTGAATTACCAGAAGAAAAGCCTTTAGGGCAGAAAGTTCTACCCATTTACAGTAGATTATTAAAATAGTGCAATGATTTGTACCAGTCCCCAGGAGACTCCCAGACACTTGGAAATACAGAATCACTTAGCTGAGAGAGAATCCTTGGTACCTCTGGTTCTAACTTGTACTCAAAGCAGAGTATAGTTGGTTTGCTGTGTTCGCTCAGAACCTCGTATGGTTGTTGTGAATAACTCCAAGGGTAGATGTTTCACAGATTCTCTGAACTCCCCTCCTGTTCAATTATCAGCCCAACTTCATTGTGAAAAGGTTTGTTTCTTCAGTGCGAATTCCCTGCTCTCCAGCAGGTGGGTGTTGCCTCTCCAGGAAGCATCCAGATCCATCTCCTCTACACCCTCTCACTGTGTAGTTCCAGGTGGGGGTGAGGTCCTTTCTTTCTCCATCTTTTCCAGGCTGAACAAAGATAGCTCTTGTACTCTCCTTGCATGCCTTGTGGTCCATCCAACCCACCATCTTAATGGCCCTTTGCAGGATCTCATTCCGTTATGCCTACTGGGAGACACAGCACTTGTATTGTGCGCTCACAAATGCTGAACAGAGGGGAAGGATCGTTTCTCTTAGGCTTGTGGCTACATTCTTGCTAATTCAGCCCAGGATGCAGTTGGCCCTTTTTTGCTTCAAGGGCACACTGCTGACTCTGGTTCAAATTGTTCACCAGAACCCTCGGGTCTTTTCTGCAAAGTTGCTTTCTCTCCGCCTCATACCACATCTGTACGCCTCGGGTAGGATTCTTCCACCCAAGACACAGGACTTTATATTTTTCTGTGCTCAACTTCACAAGGCCCACATCAGCCTGATGAGGTGCTTTTGAGTATCAGCCCTGCATATTGACCATTTTCCCCCAAACTGGTATTGCCTGCATCCAGGTTTTTTTGCACCTTCAGGTTTTTAAGTACATAGGAAACCCTAAGAGTAATACTTAAAAATGGAAAGGAGTAGGATGATATGTTTATTGGCATTAATATTTATAAATGTTTTAATGTGAATATTATCAAATATTTATGGTCAATGTATTTAAGCAGATACCCAGATCTAATGCTGTGAGAAGGCAAGAAGTAAGTTTCTGTGTATATGGATTAATCTCAACCTGGAGGCAGGATTTTAAGTAATGACACAGTTATTCTGTGCTGGTGTTTCAAAAACATTCATCCAGGTAGCGTGTTTTGTTCAGGTATCTGGTTCTTTCCAGGAGATGTGTACTTTTCTGCACTAATGTAAATTACTTATCCTCTGAAAAGCCCAGAAAACTGTTTTCTTTTTAAAGTCTTCGGAAATCTGGCCCCAGCTGGACTTTTATGAAATCCAGAGAATAGATTTTAAATCCAAGAAATTCTGACGTCACAGGGTGATTGTTTCTGTGATCCCATCTTCAGGGCTTAGCTTAGCCAGGGCATATTTATTTTCCAGAAGTACCCAAAATTGAACAGAGCCTTTTATGGAAGAGATAGTTTTACAGAATGAGTGTTTAATAGTTGTATATTACATTTCAAGTTAGGACAGTGATACTTCCCTTTACTTTCTATTGCTCAGTTTCACTTCCTGACTTTTAAACAGCCGCCTAGGTCTCCAGTTTTTTTGGTAGTCTCTTCAGACTCTTCCGTTAACTTCAGCACTTGGAATGACATTGTGCAGGTACATTTTTTAAAATATTTTTATTTTGAATGAAATTCTACAATTTTATTCAACTTCATGTTCATTTGACTACAAAATTGCCACTACTCAAGAAAATTGCAGGTGAGAATCAGGATGTAATCAGTTAATTGACCTTGACTTCACATACACTTTCATCTAGTAACAGAGATATTTAAATGTGGAGGTAGTTGCTACTGTCCTTCACACATTGACCTTTAGTTCTCTTCACTGATAGCTTTGGTCATTTAATAATGTATTTTACAGCAAGGTCAGGTTAACAGAAGCTTTTATAGGCCAATATTTTACAGGGAATTGGTGAACCAAAAACTGTAATTATGCATGTGAAATAATCCCTTGAATAATTAGTGATGATTAACTGGCTGTTATCATTGAGACATGTTATAAGGATTTGATATAAGAGGAGGCAGAAACCAACTAGCCAAACTTATGGCAAGTAAATGTTATATATTTCATAAAGCTGTCCATTTACTGCCTTATATCTAGACAACAGGGCAAGCACAGCACTAACTGGGATTTATTTTTTTATCAATTGCCTTCATAATCTAAACAATTGCATATTTACAGTGAGTCTTGCTGACAGAACACCAGTGAGCTTCCAAAAGTAGAGAGCCAGTGCAGAAGCTTAAATGAGTGTTAACGGTGCTTAAAAATTGTCAGCTGATTATGTATTTTATGTACAATTGTAATTATTTTCAAACCAGTTTGATACTGTGCAGCAGAACATAAGGTTTCCAAATGTCACCTTGCAAATTCCAAATAGCATTATGAACAATGTATGAACATCAAACAAATTCTGTATTGTTGAAATCAATAGCCTCCCCACCAAAAAACCCCACATGAATTGCTACCTAAAAAAGGAACAGGAAGAAGCCCGACAGAACAGAAAAGCTTTGTGAAAAGAACAACCGTACTGTGGCTAAAATATGCACCTTGTCATTTCTGATTAAGCCCAAAATATATGTTCTAAAACTCTGCCTCAATTTGAATCTTCCCACGCCTAGAAATGATGTGCTGGAGATGTGCAAGAGATTTGGGAGGAGGAGCTAGCGGTGCTCTGGAAAAGATACCTGAAACTGTAATCATGTCTAAAAAACAAATTAATTATTCAACTCTTTTAGTTCTTGTGTTTTAGGAAAGAAAAAATCACCTGTCCAACAGAATATTTGGAGATCAAAGAGAACCATGTTGATTTTCTGGCTTTCTAAATAAAAGCAAAAGGCTAGATAGACAATGAGGATTTACATGTGCTAAATACTTTCTGACAGGTTTGATACACCACTTGGAAATAACAGATGTAGACCCAAATTCCCCCAACATCTTTCAGAACAAGGGTTCAAAGTCATTCCTTTTGTATCCCAAGTTTATTTCCAAAGTGTCAATCTATAAAGTGTTCTGAGGTCTCTCTTAGTTTGTCCTTCTGAAATGTTTCATTTCGTATACAATATTTAAATTTTTGTTAGATCCCAGATGTCGTACCTTTCACGAGACTGATCTAATTAGCTATGGTAGTCAACCTTCCTCAAGAGCTCTTTCTTCAACTTTCTTAACCAGGCTAACTTTTACAGGAGGAGTTTTCTGGGTTTATAGGCCTCAGACAGTGCAACGTATTCTCCTACCCGCTGGCTTCAGCTCATATCCAGTCTTCTCTCAGAGGGGCTATTTACTAGCATACTGCTGTAAGGTAGCTAGTGATTATTTTGGTGAAATTGCTCTATAAACTGTCTGCCATTTCAGTCTACTTATCTTTAAGCCTGTTATGTACTTCTAGAATGATAAATACCAAAGAAATTAATTAGGTCTATTTATAATTGCTTATGCAATTCCTTTAAGAATGCAAATTCACCTGGCACAAAATTAAAAGGAATAAATTTAATAAATGCTACACCTTTAATTTGAATAAAAGTCAAAATAGTCTGTAACTCTCATTCCAGATGATATATATAATTTTTACAGTGCAGAATAATTCCTGTTTTGTACAGCTAGAGCTGATTAAAAGAAATTCACCTCATTCAATTTAATAAAACCAGCTAATTTAAGAAAAGTCAGTGTATTAAAATTTACTGTACATGACAACTATTCTCATTTCAGAATGCACCCTACCCACCTCTTTTTGATTAGATTTCTTATTATAAGCTCTGAAAAGGTTAATGACTACCTTAACAAAGCAGCTCAGGTTCTATAATTGGGTGTAATAAGCTGATATAGTGATGGGCTTCTTTGTTGATGTAATTGTAATGAGACATCTTTGATGTGTTATAAAAACAACACCGTAAGGAGTGTAAAGAAAAAGAAGGTCCCCTATGTTCCTGGTTTACAGATGCACTGTAGAAATTGTTTCATTTGCCAGCTGATGTAAACAGCAAACGAAGCTCTCTGCAGTTACGTATTCCATATCTGCAAGCAGGTACCTCAAAGGCAATTACCTTTCACTCTCATAAGCAAAGACAGAAAATTTTTATTACAAGAATCAAACTGTAAAAAGGTCTCTCCTTGAGCTGCTCTTCTCTGAAACCCGGATGTGCTTTGAGTTTGAGCTGTGGGAATCATTGCCTTCAGAGTGAATCTTTGCCTTTCACATGACTTCGGTTTTGCTAGGCTAAAACTAAGAATCTGGTCACCTTTGCTCATGCTAAGAATCCATTGTCTTGATCATTCAGAAAACTCATCTATTTTTGTTTTGCAGTGCTATTCCTTGAATACACATGATGAATTGTGCAGAGGATTAGAGTTTGAATAACACTGCTGAGCTTCAAGTCAAGTCCCACTGGCTGATGTGTCCTAGCATAGCATTTGGTCATCTCTTTCCTAATCATGTAGTGCGGAGCATTTTATTCTTTCATATTTTCTATTCCGTGATCTTTCAACTCTAGCAGATGCTGCTGTTAATAGTTTTCAATTCTCTAGACTTGCCTTTCTTGCACTACTGAACTTCATTCTGTCTGTGTTACGTGAGGCCTCAAGGATATGTAGTTCTTATGTATGATATTCTGAGCTTTTTCTGCATTGGTATCTTCTTTGTTTCATCAACATATTTAAGAACACCCTTTATTTTTATTAAAAAGGTTTCTCTTTAACAGTGAGGATATTTTACAAGATAGGTCCAAAAAGATCCTTGAGGAATAAAATACTTAAACTTCTCTAAACCCCAGTTTTTTTCTTTTGTGACTTTCCTTTTCCTTTCTAGTTGTAATCATTTCTTGGTCTACCTTCTATTACTTTGATGTTATTTTCTGTTGGGGTATCACATTAAATACTTTACTGAAATATAGATCAATAGAGGCTATCGTTTCCATTGTCTCATATGAAAATAATGTGGATTAGTAATAGAAATGGCTTGTGTGCAATAAACAGTGAAGGTAATTACAGTGGGAGAGGAATGGGAGGCACATACAAGGTGAATGGACTGAAGCAAATTATCATATTGAACAATGGAATTTAGATATGAACCAGGTTTTTAACATTTCCAATTTAAGCTCCTAGTTTTCATATCTGCATACTGAAGTGCCTACATGCTATCATGTAAGGACTAATATAAACCTGGGCGGGGGGAGACTGTATATCTAAAGGTTTGACAAATAGAACAGGCAAATGTGAAGTGAATTGCCATAATATAAGTGGGTAATGTAAGCAAGCTCTCTTGCAGCCTACTGGTGAGATCTTTCAGGAATTACTTAGCTGCTCTTTACCCATCACGTAGGTTCAGATAGCATTCAGTGTTTTGAATGTATTTTCACTTCAACCTCCTACGGGTTTTGGTACATCCTGAATTATTCTCAAAAGAACATCAAAGAACTGAAATTAGTTACTGCTCCACATTGACTTGGATCATGTGGCTACATGAGTGGATAACTTAATATTGACTGTAATATTTGTATATCCACCCATCCTTACCTGTACCTAATCACAGAATGGTTGAGGCTGGAAGGGATCTCTAGAGGTCATTTTGTCCAATCCCCTGCTCCGGCAGGGCCACCTAGAGCTGATTACCCAGGACCATATACAGGTACATTTTGAAATACCTCCAAGGAGGAAGATTCTGCAACTTCTCTGTGCAATCTGTAGGTACCAATAGGTAGTGCTAGTCCCTTACTATGTACCTATGTGATTTGAATGCGCATAAGTAAACTGGACTGCAGCTGGACAATATAATTTTTCAAAGTCTAACTTTACAGTTGGACTGCAGAAGTTGTTTAACATTTTTTTTTAATTTGGAGAACTATTATTTATCATTGTAGTTGCTTATAAATTATCAAAAGGACTTTCCACTTTAAATTTACCATTCCTCTGTGTAGTTGTAGAAAGGGAATATTAAAACTTCTACATATATATGGTCTCTATTTGTTTCTCTCCTGCCTGTTTCCTCTAGTTGAGTCAAGTTGTAGGGAAAGAATTTGACTGAAATACCTTTACGTTTATGCATTTACTATAACCCTCACTTTTATATATAGAATTTCTGAATTCATTCTGCCTAAATTCTCTTCCAATAAAAATTCATCATTCACTGTTTACATATTTCCAGCAGGGCCTGTGATATTCAGTCTTGTATAACAGGGACATGGGTTTGACCCAAAGAACTTGTGTCTTATAAACGAGACCAAAGTATGTGCTATCTGTAGTGCTGTGTCCATCTTAAATCTGAGCATTACAAACACCATTTTAAAGAGATAATCGAGTCTTTCATCAGTGTGTGAGATGGACTGAATAAGCACAGCTTATTTTTCAGCGAGAGTACTTTTTCAACTTGTATTCTCTGTAATTGTAAATATGATTTATGCATAGTTTGGATTTATATGAATATATACCAGTTTCTGTCAACTGCTTGTCAGCTGGTGTAAATTGTGATTGTTCCCTAAGCCAGTGAACCCATGAATGTTTGCATCAGGTTGACATGTGCTTGAATAATGTGCTAGTAGCTTGGAGTGACCATGTAGGGAAACGGTAGAAATGAAGTTGAACGAGTGCTAGCCAAATGGTTTTGAATGGACCTCTCAGGGTACAAAATAAATTTGTATTCCTAGTGTAGTGTTTCTTACTATTACCAGCAAAAATGCAACCATTTCATATCAGTAAGATACATGGAAGGAATACGCAATGTGGGAAAAAGAAGCAAGAAGCTGCATCTATCACCTTCCAGTCCATCTGGATTTTAATGAAAACTGCTCATTTATGAGGATGAAAATACATGAGAAGCAAAATTCTTGCATTCTCATTCGGTGTTCTTTTTTTATTTTTAAAAACATCATAATGTCACAGGCAACTCAGAGTCCCTTGCATCTTGGTAAGAGGCATTTTTCTCAAAATCAGCTTCAGCCTGCCTTTCCTTTCTATTTGTCACTGTACTGTTACATGCAGCATATAAACATCATTTAAGAAACCTGCTCCCCAATCAACTGGCACCTGTTTAAAAATATTTTGGGTTACAAGAAGTGAATTTGAATATGAAAAATACACGCTGCACTTCTGAGCTCCACTCATTAAATCATCACCAGAAAAAAGACCTTATTGTGTCATAGTAGGTAGCATTGACACATGGAGTGATGAACTAATTCATTCGACTGATGAGTGCTTTCAACTGAGTCCATAATAAAGATTATAACCTATCTTAGTAGAAAACACATAGAATTTACTTAATCAGTTACCAGGAGATGAAAATAAAACAAAACGAAAACTCATTCAGTGTCTGCATTTGAGGGAATATTTTTATTTGCCTAGAGAATTACTTCATCACTCCACTGGCTGATAGGAATCCAAGGGGTCAGTCGTGGGATTTGCTTTCATGCAGAAGATTCATTGTTTCAGATTTTGCCTGTTGTCTTCCTAATTGGAGTGCTCAAGTCATTTATTTTGATGTAGGACTGTACGTTCCTTCAGGCTCCTGTACATTCCCTTTTCTGTTTACAAGGAGAATTTGAGTATGGCATTCTTTTCCCCTTGATGTTTAGCTGATACCTTCCTGTAAAATACAGATGCTATTTTTTTTTTGCGGTGAGACATGTTGAGAGTAATAGCACAGCAGTGGCAAAATGATGCTAAGTGTAATGGAAAGTTAATGGGAGGATACTCTGGCTACTGCTCGGCAAGCTCGTGTCAGAGGGATTACAATAACCAGTATTATTTCTATTATCCAAAGCCTGTTATGATCTTCTGAGTGCAACTGTGGTTTAAAAGTAGGGATGGGATGTTGTATTGAAAAATTACTGTAATAGAGGACTATAGAGTTCAGTGTAATTTTGAATGATTACAGCACTGTTTCTATACTACTTTTAAAAATCGTGTCCCCACAAAGGTTGGTGACATCTCAGCGTTGTATTTAGAGCAGGAGAGTATACATCAATCTTTCTCTAAAATAGCATGAACAAAATATAGTTTGCTGCTATTTACAGATTCCCAGAGTTTAAAGAAGATTGAAAGATGACAATAAAATGGTAACAATTCAGTTTAGGACAATGAAGTACTCACATTCCTCCCATGTTTGTCCATGCACTTTCTGTAGACAAAAAGTGGGTGTTTGACATTCTCAGTCTATTTACTAGCTTGCTTTATTCACCCATTCATTGTTTACTTTCACTTGCACATCATCCCCTATCTGCTTAATAAATAATAGACATAAATAAGTGCATTCCTTTTCAGGTAATGTAAGTAACTGACTTCAAAGCACTTTATGCTAGACTGGTTCTTTATATAGGAGGAACATTACTTAGTTGACCAGGATGGTGAACAAAAATCCATGACTGACTTTTTTTTTTTCCTTCTGAGATTAAGCAAATTTATTTGAGCTGATTCACACTAGTAATTATCTAACCCCAGATGAAGCAAATTTAGTCTGAAACTTGAGTAGATTTGCATGTTGCTTTTAAAAAGTGTATAGGAGGAAGAAATAAGAGGAGTAATTACAGTAAAAAGAAAAGGCAGCAAAAGTACCTTTTAATAAGAAACCGAAGTGCTCAGAAGGAAGCTATAAAAGAATTGGAGACTTGAAGGTGCAAGTTCACAGTCTTGTCTTCCTTATCTCTAAAGTAATGAAAAAAAAAATAGTTATCAACCTCATCAAAAAAGTTTGCAAATTGCTCTTAGTCATGTTGTTTTCCTTTTTCATTGGCCCACTGTTGGACACATTCCTAATAGCACATCTTCGGATGCTCATCTAAACTCAACTGAACATCTTCCTTTATAAAACCCTAACATGAAGATCAGAGATTGAAACATAAAAAGCACAGCTAGTAAGGTACCTGAACTTAAAATTATTGAATGCCGTGTGATTTAAACTGTGAACTAATAAGGCATTGATCAGCCATAATCCTAAATGATGTCCTTGAAATGATAGTCAAGTAACAGCAAGTAGCAGGAAGACTTTAATATCTCTATTCCCCTAGTTTGGGATTTTAGCCGTTGCTGCGATAGGGTCACGCCGTTAACTAGTGTCACTGGGTAGAGGTTATTATGTAAGGAAATACTGTTAATTGGCTCGATGGTGTAGGATGTTACTAACATAAGATATAACCTATCTACATTTGGAATAAAGACCTGGACAGAGTTTTTCTTGTTCCTTTGTGTCTTTGAGTTTCTAATGATGATGGGCTTTAAACACAGGCACCTGATCTTTCAGGCTTCTAATAGGTTTTAATTCTTGTTCAAACTCTCTATGCCAGTACTGCTCTCTGCAGTGTGTTCATGACCAGTGTCCCCAACTTAGAAGGGATGTTAAAGATACGGAGAAGCTTAGCAAGCTCAATGAACTATAATTAAAGAGAAAATGCGATTCATAGGTAAAACATTTAAGAATCTAAGTTTTGAAGTGTTTATCTAGTACAAGATGTTGACCAGATTTTCCCCTAAATGTCAGTTTAGTAGAAAGTGCCGAACAGATGTGCCTTCACTCCAGCAGAGAAAGCTTTAAAAGTATATATCAAAATTGTCTTATAAATGGAAGCTGAAGAGCAACAAATTCAGTGTAGAGATAACATTAGAAAGTGCTAATGAGTTAGTTCTTGGAAAAACTTACCAGCAGATATTTACTTTCAATCAGGTTTATAATTTTTCTTATGAGAAACATTCTTTTGAAATGGTAATTTATTATTAGTATCAAGAAAAAAATTATAGCTGTTTAACAAAGCTTTTTCATGTCAAGTGAATATTGCCTGTTTACGCACCCCCTCAGAAAGGCTGGCTGATTATTTAAGTCATTATTTTATTGTTGGCTCTTCGAAGATTAAAGTTAGGAAGGCAGGTCAGCAATTCTTTGGATGTTCTTTTTTTATTCCTGTAGCCCTTTACCTATTTTTTTTTCAGTAGGTTTTCCAGTATATATCAATATTAGAGGGAAGATTCTGAGCTACAGAAGTTGTCCACTCTCTGAGATCTTCAGCACTTGGGGTGACATTTTCAGAGTACAGTCATGATTTCCTAAAGCATTATCCAATTTCAACTGAGTTGAAGATGTACAAATTATTACAGACCTTGTGGCAATCAGCTCTTTGGAAGAATCACCTCAGTTCACCAGTATGTAGCCACTTTTAGCACTGTTCTGGGCAGTCACATGGATGACCATGGCTTGAATACCTAGAGCACTGAGCTTCCAAGCAGTGTTCTCACAAGACAGGTGGTAGGATCTGTCCTCAAGAGAACTAAGAATGACAAGTGTATGAATTAAGACCTCAGAACTTGTTCCTTGATGTCTGTTTTGTCTATGTACTGGCCATTCTCTTTGCATACTGCTGTGAGAATATTTATTGCTTTTTTTTTTCCTACAAGACAGAGTTAATTTGGAAAGCAAGAACAGGAGTTAGTTGGAAGGCTTGAAAGAGTAGTTCTGCTCTGATGAAAATAATGTCAGGTCTGTAAGGCTCTGAATATTTTGAAATTAAAGAGAAGCTACAATTCTTCTTTTTTTTTTTTTTTCTTAAACTGTATTATGAAAGCTCTGGGGATGAATAAGTTTCATCCTTCTCTGCAAAGAATTATCATAGCTTTATAAAACCCAATTGAGAGAGAAATCAGTCTTCTCCTATAATAGGCTTTAGGTAGAGGGGACAAAACTCTGAAGGTGCCACACAAGTTTAACTGCGTTTTTCCAAAGTTCAAGCACATTATTTTTGCTGCAATACCAGCCGGCATTATTAAAATACCAGAAGACATTGACTCTCAAAGGGCTGTTAAAATGATCTACTGCATACTGTCCTCCCAAGTTCAAGGGGGCATTCTTGTGGTCGTATTTCTTTTACAGGCTCATGAGTCTGTCAGGATTGTGAGGGTTCAATAAGTACACTCGACAGATGATCTGAATGCATTAAAGGTCTGTTAAACAACGCTGTGTTTGGATCAGTGTGTCTAATATAAACTGTTCATGTAGAACACAAATGTATGCATCCATACCAACTCTTTTTAAAAAAACCTAACTTATATACTAGTTGTATACAGAAATAACTTAAGGGTTCCAGCCATAATCTTTTGCATTTCCCCCCAAGCAAAGATAGGTGTAGCCATCTGTATTAGAACTTTCTTAATATCTACTATTTATTGATACTTAAAAGCAGTAGAAGGCTGTGGAGCAGAGATTGAGTTCAAAGTAGAGAACTAATTATAGCTTTGTGGAAATGTCAGTTTTGTTTTGTAGTTGAGGTTGGAGGAAGTGGAAGAAAGATTGTAAATTTGTACATGTTGAGACTGCTTGGTCAGAGAATGAAGTCTCCTGAAAGACTGAAAGAGAAGAGTATGTCATAAAGATCTTAATTCAATAGAGAAGTTTATATCACTTGCGAGTTGGTCACACAGAACACTCAGCTTTTTTCTTTATTAAAATGAAAAATAATATCTCAAGGAATAGAAAGCTTTGCTCATACTTGAGGTAATCTGGAGGGAGGGGAGAGGTGACAATATACTCTTGAAGAATACAATTCTGAAATTAACTGAAGTGTCAACATAGTGAGGCATGTAATTTATCCTTGTGTATGAGGTAGGTTTAAAGCTTGCCTTTAAGTGGGAAGAGGTTAGGTCAAAGCAGATGCTTTGTCACATGTGTATGACATTAAACAGGTCATTAACAGAGACCATATTTTCAAAATATGAAATCGGAAGCAGTTCATAAAAATAATACAAGAATAATCTCATAAGTAAGTAAATAAATAAATCTGTCTCTTTAGGTTTTCCAAGAGGAATTATTGACTTCTGAAAAAACATATCCAGAAGTGCACACAAGAGAAGATCTTGACATCAAGGTCCAAACTAGTAGATAAAGGCATAACAACATCAGTGAGGAAATAGTAACACAAGAACTAAAGCAATAATTTTTAATAGGGCCATTAAACATTCTAACAGTATGGAAATGTAGAGTGAAAAGTCAACATTTGATTCTGAGACACCACTCCCGTATGATTACAGGTAACCATATGAACCAATCCAGTCACACTCAGCTTTGTGAGTTAAGCTTGGAAGCATGCAAAGAAATATCTTTCCTGAATGTTCCTGCACTGTGCAGGCTGCAAACATTTACGTATCGAATATCATAAACTTAAGACATATTTACAAGACCAAAGCCTAAGCCTATTGTTTGCAACAGAAAGAGAATAGGCATCACTGCTGTGCTACATAACACCAGGGAGCTGGGTAATATACCCAGGTGCTCCTAGGAAGTCAACCATGGTCAAGATAAAAAGAGATCTCTGTGTGGGAATGTGATGGAGTTGATGATGCTTGCAGTCATTAAATAAACCCCACATTTTTTTTTTTAAAGATAAACTGTACTTCTAACATTTTTTAATCTGGGCCTGCATTATGCAGGAAGCTGAAATGGATGATATAAGGGGTCCCCTTTGTCCTTAAAATCTATGCATGTATGAAATAAAAGGTTAAATGTAGTGAGCTGTCAGACATTCTAAAGAAAAATGTTGTAAACCACTTTAGACAATACTATTTTTCAGTCATCTGAGACACTGTGAAGTGATGCAGGCTGATATAAAAAAAAATGGCAGGAGTGGCGTGTCTCTTCCAGAAGAATACCCAGGACAGAGCAGTAATAATGGGGAGTCTTGTGCAAAGCTTGAGACTGTCAGTGACAGATCCAGAGCAAAAAACCCGTACTAAACACCTTTGTAACATCAAAATCAAACCAGGAAAAACATTTCTCAATCCACGTTATTCCTGAGACATTTAAAGCATTTCCAAGAATTCTAAATGTCAGTAGCTGGATTGTGTTGTCATTCTCATTATATCATCATCTAATGAGTATCTAGAAAGTGGCTTAATCACAATTGTTTTGACTAGTCACCTTGCAATTATCTTTGCTGTATTGACAAATTATGCCATTTTGTCATAGGTACTTCAAATAATTACAGCACTTGTCAGAAATCTCTAAATCAGATTCTTTCACGCGTAAGAATACTTAAAAAAAAAATCTGTATCTACCTCACATTATACGCTGGCCTTGATCGGGCATCAAATCACTTCTGTCGACAGGTGATAGCATTACAGATAAAGAAGCCTATTTTACCAAAGGATTATGCCTGTCAGGGCCTGGGAGATTTTTGTGTCGTCCTGAAGCTGATTACACTGTTCTTTGTGGAAGTTTTGGGAGCTGGGGATAAGACTGGATGACAAGGCTATCACAGTGACTTTGCATCTTGCCCTAGTTTAATAGAATTGGACACACAGGGTTTGGTTTTTTTCATTTTAAAATTCTGTATTTGAGATTGTGAGTTACCCCTTGAATCCTGAACAGCCTGCTTGTGATAGACACATTACATTTTGTCCCCTTCTGGTTGTTAAACAAGTTTATAGGATGAAGCAAACGTTTGTCACTTCTTGTCAGCTCTGTGATGGTAATGTGATGCTGCTTCTCAAACCTGAGACAGGCCTGTTTTGTTGCTTTCCATCTGCATCAAGGTTATTCAAAATTTAGAATCCTCCTGCTATTTTGATAGATGGGACATAGAGAACTTTTTGTGGTGGTGGTGGTTTGTTTTTTGGTGTTTTTTTTTTTTTTTTTGAAACCTCAAGACTGAAGGAAATGCCATTTTCACCACTTTACATTTCTGTGATCGGATGCATATAGCTGAAGTCAAGCCATTCTGGGAAACTGGGACTGTTCCAAGCCAGTCTGCTTCATTTTATAGGAGAAGACTCATCTATTTGCAGTGGTATCTTTAGCTAAAGCCCAGATACAAGGACTAAGACAGACTTGAGTGTGACTGATCATTCACTCTGCTGATAGCTCACCACACCAGTGAGCTGCTCACCTACTCAGGACACCAATTTCTAAATCCCACAGAAAAATCTTCAGGATACACATACAGCTTTGAGTCACAAGGTTTTTAAAAATTAGATATGAGCAAATCAACAAGTCTAGCCCGTCCTGGTTTACAGATGCATCTTCTCTGAGGCCTCTTGGTACTTGGAGTAGTCCAGCATAACACAAGGATCAATGAGAAAGATCTATAGAAACATAGGTATAGTTTTTACCATGCAAGTATCTATATAATTTACGTTTGACAGTTTATCCCTGGAGGAAAAAAATGTAGCAATTACTTTAGAAACAGCTCTCAATGTGTTCTGTGCAGAGCTATCATGCTCCGAGTCAACTTACGACGTTATTCAAACAGAGAGCAGAAATCACATTTTGAAGGGTATTTCTCAGCTGCGCAGCACCTTGTGCATGCAATACAACATAGTACCCTATCAGACTAAGAGAAAGAGTTTTCATTCTTCCAAAGCTTATTAAAAAGAATCCCCAATGTTCTAATTGGGGTGATTGTTATTTTCAGCAGCTGTTGAAATGGGTTTTAATAAAAGTAACTTTTTTTTTCTTAAGCATACATTTGTTTCTGCAACACTTTACTAGCCTAAAATTATAACATAATGTTTTGATATTATAAATGATTGTTAATGAAAATGAAGGTTTCAGATGGGAAATTAGTAGCAAGGGCAGTTACCATGTGAATGCTCCAGGTAATAGCAAAAAAAGAGAAGAAACTGGGGAGCAAATGGGTAGAACTGTGTTTTGGCTTTGCTAATTAGCACTTCCATTAGCTCCTAAAGACTGCAGTTAATTCTCAGTTTATAAAGAAGCTGGTGTGTGTCTGTACAGGGATAAGTCCTTCCCACTGGCATTCTACTTGGTCGTGATGGTTTGGAGTTAATTAGAGGTTCTAAAACAAACAACAAAATCCTCTCACCAATCCAACTGGAAATCTCAAGTTGTTCAAATCTCTGAATGTGAAACAAAATACTTTTCATTATCAATATTAATTAGGTTAATTCTGCTTAAAATATATTTCTCTTTCAAAAGCAATAAAAAAGAATTACCAGATGGTATCAAAGACATCAGTAAGCTAGATGAACTATTTTGTGAAAGGATTATTTCTGAGACCTGAAACAAACAAACAAAAGGCTGATTTTTAAGGGAAAAGGCATTTGAAAGACCTTTAAGACTCATCTTGATAATATCTGAAGATAAGAGCTTGGGCTGCAAAGCTTTGTAATTCCAGTATTGGGCGCTGCGGTTGAGAGCTTGTTGAGGAAGCTCTGTGATGTACAAAACACCTGCCATTTAATTTGAACTATTGCGGATATGTTTCGTTCCCTGTTTGGTTTCTAGAGAACAACTGTTGAATATGTGATAATTGAACATGACACATGATAACAGTAATTGTCAGGATTATGATAGAATACCTGTAGCTCTCTACATCAACAGTATATGGTGGGCAGTTGCTTGGCAGATTGTTAAATATTTTTGTTCTCTTTTATTCTATCTCAGTTCTGTACAGCATTCGTTCAACTATGAACATGGCTGCAGTAGCTTCAAATGCTGTATTTTAAAGCTTCGTGTAGTCCTCACGTGTGTGACACATCTCAAGTAGCTGCTGATGAAAAATACAGGTGAGGTTTTAGTGAAATTAAATATATTCTATTTTGAATGCAAAAACTTAACTCTTCAGTATGCAAACTAACATTTATTTCATACAAGCATTTTGTGGGGTTAATTATGTATAATTTAAGGTTCTTTTGTCATATGAAGGAATATTCTACCCCTCTAGTCAAAGTATAATTTGTAGACTAACAAAGTGTGCTGTACGAAGACATCATTTTCAACCTGCTCTCTTTTATAACATTTTATGTATTCAGAAAGAAGCGTATTGGTACTGCATTATTTTAATGTTTTACAGGGTTGAGTTTTGATTGTAGATGTTATTTATTTTTTGAGTATGGAAAGCTTGTAAATTAGTGTGCTGCAATTGTGCAAGTTGTTTCGTTCAGATTGCAATCGCAGTTTCCCTCCTAGTGATTTGCTGTCATTCTGTTTTGCTCCAAAGCATTGCAGTTAGGAAAAAAATCAGCAAAAGGGGGTCCATTTGACTTGAATGAGAGGATGATGAGGGAGGCCTGGTAGGTTTCTACACAATGGCCACTGCCAAAGAGGATCACAGTTAGAATTGCTCTAGACTTATCATAGTAAAGTCCTGAGGTCGCCTGTCCCAGCCCTTCTTGCATCCTATAAGGCAGCCTTTCACTTTTGTGGACATAGGACGTCTGCATCCCCTTGCTATCAACTCCCTGTTCCTCCTCCTGACAAAAGATGCCCAGTTCACTGATCTTCCGTCTTGTGCTCTGCCCATCCTTTTCCACCCATATTACAGCCCCTGTCCTTTCTTCTTAAATGTAACACACTTCCCATCTCAGAGGTCCTCATTCCTCTTTCCAACTCCCAGTATAATTCCCCTGCTCTTCTCATCAATTCAGCTATCCATCTGTCATGCCCATGTCAGCCCTTCACACAACTCCTTCTCCAGCTCAATGAGTTACTGCGGCTTCCATCTTATTTCACTCCCCCACTTCATGCTGTCACCCCCAGTTACCATGTTACTAATGACTGCCATGGCCAAAAGAGGCTTCTCTTCTTAGATAGCAAATCACGTCTTAAAATATGACCTGGTGGTGCTCATTAGCTTGGGAAAGCACCGAACACTATTCATTAAACGAGAAGCAGCATTTCTTTTTACAGTGGTGATGCACGTGGGCAGGTTGGAAGTACTGAGAATTGTATTTCTGCCTGTGACCTCCCTTCCCCCAGAAGGTATAGCTTTGAATTGCCTGAAAGTAGATGGAAAGATGGTAATTTTCCAGAAGTGCAAATAATGGATTTATAGGGAATAAAACCCTCAGAACTAAAGCTAAATTTGTTACTATAAATGTCTGATTCAAATCTGTAACTTGCTCAGGTTTCTATGAAACCTTCTTTAATGCTTCTTTCCCTGGGAGGAGGAAGGCACTGGATTGGAGAAAGGAAGTGAAGGAAAAAAGGCTGTAGTGGGAGAGGGTGGCTGCACTTAAGTGAAATGGAAACCTCTAGTACTTCAGTCTCTGCTTTCTCTGAATAAAACCTGACTATGAGAAATGAGTGAAAAGTGGTGCTGCAGTGTAATGTTGTCTGATCCCAGGTGAGTGCGTGAAATGAGACGTCTGTAGTGGAAACTCTTGTCCAGTTTATGTAATTGACAGAAATATTAGGGTAGTGATTAGGGCCCTGAGATTTCTAATTATAATGTAATTTGTAATATCATTTTCAGGAAGATGCATGCAAATAAAGTATCAGAATTCACAGAAAAGAAACGTAAAAGGGGAGCAGATTCCGGTGTGATTTACTGAAAAATGGGATCAGATTCTTGTAATATTTGCAGTTCTAATGCTACCTTATTTTCCTTATGCAATGATTTAGAGGTCGCTTATGTATGAGTTGCTTTGCATTGACATTCTCTCTGCTGGGCTTTAGACAAAAATGCTCAGCGTTTTGCTTTTGTGGATGCAGCAGCTGAGCAGGACTGTAGCATGGCCTCCCCAGTCCGGTTCGCTCTTTCTTCTGAATCCTTAGTTATTTCTCTATTTTACACTGTTGGTTCCTACAGGAATCTCCAAATGAGGAAAGAGGTAATCAGCTGTGAAAGATGAATATCAAGCATCTATGCAAAGTGCCATATATAAACTAGAAAAGCCCTAGGGCATTGAGATATTACTTGTCAATTTTATACTGGTTTTACATGCTTGTTTATTCTTCCAAGCAAAAAAAAACCCCCTAAGAACACTTGTTACCTTAGCAACATGGTTATGTTATCTCCAGACATCTGAACCAGATTCTCAAGACACATACACTGTTGTTCAGGTGAACCTCTATCACTGTAGGAACTTGATTTATAGTGTCAGCATATTTAATTGAGGGTTTTTTTACATACATTTTTAAGCTGCAGTTATCTTAGCCATGTGGTTGTCTTTACAAGATTATATTCTTATCAATCATGTTCATAAATTGATTGAGGAATTTTTATTAAATTACCAGTGTCATGCTTTAATTAAAAAACATTTTGCAAACATCTATATGTGATAGAAAGAAACTAGTGTGCCTTTGTTTAAGAAAAAGACTTGCTATTTTGTCTACCAAATAGTGGATAATAGGCTGAGGACAGAATTTAAAGCCAAAAGCTAATAAATAGTTTTGGCTGAAGGGTAAAGTACTGTACTGAATTAGAAAATGTCTAAAACAGAAACCAAAAAGTAGAAATAAATGGCCAATTTTCAGCGTGGCAAAAGGTTAACGCTGTTGTCAAGAGACCTAAAGTATATACTAGAAACAGGATTGCATAATATGTTTCCTACTCATCTGAACACAGTGAGGTATCAAGTCTGCAGAAAACAACCTTCCTTGCAGTGCTACTGAAGACTGATAGGTCTCACTGGAATTTTTTACAGACTTGGTGAGTAAGTGGACAGAGAATTCCAGTTTTGATTAATCAAACATATATTGCGTGGTAGAAAAACAGTTCAGCTCCGTCACACCTCTTTCTGGGGTTTGACTGAAATGCCTCGGAGAAAAGCTTAGGTATCTAGTGAGGAAGTGGCCAACGTGCTGTGCTCCTTCTTTAAGTAAGCCTAATATATATGAGCATTTAAGTAATCAGAACCACTGAAAAAACGTTATACTGTAGCCCTTTTCTTTCACTGTTAAAATCTCTATTAGTTGCAGTTTCTTTAAAAAAAAAATAGTATAAGTTACACAGAAAGAAAATTATTGGGGGTAGGGGAAACCTTCAAAAGGAGGGAGACAAGGTGGAAATGGTATTTTAAGGTTAGATAATTACCTCAGAACAGAGGACACGTGTAAAAATTACTGAATAGCAGAATGAAGTATATCATGCGTTTCTGTTTCCTCTAAATTTCAAGAGAAATTTAAAAGAAATTAGAAAGTAGAACACTAAACATTTAAGGAAAGAAGGTAAACACTAGATTCCAAAAACTGGGTTCAGTGAGAAATCTCAAGACTCGAGGTTCCAGAGAGAATTAGCACTATAGGTGAACAATAAGACAGCAATTACAGTGGTGAAACGTTTCTTTAAAGGACATACAAGTCTGTAAGTTTCAACTTTAAACCAAATCAACTCCCTGAGGTGATAAATAATTTCCTCTCTGCGGGTTATTCAGTCCAGGCAGAGTTTCTTCCGAGTTAAACTGAAGCCAGATTCATTGGAGATAGAATGGATTACTGCTGTGACGCGGGTAACAATCTCTATTTTAATATGGAAATGGCAATTTACGTCACATGACAAGCGTGACAACGGAACTGTGATCTTCAGGGCTGAGTTTACTGACGCTCTTGCATTGAAACGATCATTTAGTTCATTTTAGAAAAAGTAATTGTATGAACCAAAGAGAAAATTTTTGTTGCTGACTTCTCTTTTCCATTGATAAATGAAAGCATAAAGGCGTGCAGAAGAATTGCAGTGCAATAAACCAAGCTCTGCAGTTAGGATGTCTCCTCTGTTTGACAATGAGCAGGATAATGTGGTGTAGGTAGCTCCCCTTTTCCTCTGAAGAGATCGTACCTCACATTTGCTACAGGTAAGAGCTTAAACATAGGCAGTTACAGTGCACTACCTGGTGTGTTGTAAATTCTTAGCCTGCTAATCCTCCTCAAAAAATCCACGTATCTCAAGTCAAGAGGCATGTGTCAAATACTGCTCATTTAACCATAACATTGAGTTTTATGGAGTAAAAGTTCATCTGTGTAACAAACTTGAAAACGTATGCCATACCTGTCTAATGACCATGTATTTTTCTCTGCTGTCTAATACCAAATGCAATTTATATATTACTTAAGTGCAATTAAGTATACGTTTAACTAAGGAGTCTGCAGGATTCCAGGCAGCTTGTGGCAGTTGTCAACACAGATGATAAACAATCCCACCTCCCACTGCAATAGACGAAAGCTCTAAAAAACAGAGCTATAAAAACCAAGTTATTTGTCAAAACATTCACATAGCAATGGTTATTTGCCTACATGAAGCCAGACTTTTGACTGCTATAGAATGAACAACAACAAAAAAAAATGCATATAAACTTAATATATATTCTTCAGTATTTTCCTCTCGTGTTTTTGCACTGTTTGGGGATATAGGCTGTACCGGAAAGGGAATAACGTGTATTTCTCAAAAATGTTCTGGTATTTATCTATTATGTTTTAGCTTTTCAACAGCAAGAGTTAAATGCGGTGTGCCACCGGAGCCCGTCTACAGCTCCTTCATTTATTTCACATAAATGTGGGATAAATGGAGTGAGTAAACAATCAAACACTGTTTTCCTTTGACTTGGCATTTCCTATAGCTCTGGAACATTATAGTGAACATACGCTTTTATGCAGTGGTAATGGCATAAAAGTTGTGTTTGATTGCCTGTGCCCTTCACAAATCACAAAAACTTATTTCGTACCACTCCATGCTATCAAAAAATGCAGCCATGCAGCACTGAAAATAACACAATTTGATATGAATTGGGGCAGCATGCCTAAAATGTTCACACCAAGAAGCTTAACTGCTGCTACTCGCATCACCTGAACCTGTTGATTAGTAGGGAAATTTGAAGAACGAGTAAACTTTGAAGGCCTCAGAGATTTCTGAATATTGCTTGATATCAACAATCAAACTAAACAACAAAATATGATGCTATTTTCCATCATTTTCTTACTATAATAGTACTAGGAATGTTTTCTTGTTCTGGCAAAATCACCGATGAGTGTAATGTAGAGAGTGCTGTCATAGCAGAAGAGTGGCCTTTTATAGCTGTGTGTCTTTTAAGAGACTCTGCTGAATAGATAGTAAATTTGGGAAATAAATATAGTACTACTCTTGCCTTCAACACCTTTCACTCACAGGAAATTTCAAAATGTTTTATCCCTTCTAAATATCCATCAGCTCTGAATTTGTCATTGCTTCTCTTCTATCACACAAGTCATGCCTTGCATAAGCTTTTGTACTCTGAGTCTGAATGTATCAAAAGCGAACTGCTAAATTCAGAAAGTGCAACTGTTGTTCATCTGCCTTTGTTGTTTCCCTGAAAATAAAGCAGTATAACTGTTGATGATATATAGCAGCACATAATGTACCTCTGACCTGATATGAGTCAGGGATTAGAAATTAGGAAATAATGGCTCCTTCTGCTCAAAATTCTTGTTACATTAATGCACTTGAATGTTAAATATTTATATAGGATGTCATTAGACGGCTCTTTTGCCCTCTGCATTTCATGTCACTTCTGCCTGCAGTTGTAGATGGTCCTGAGTCTCTGTCGTTTAAGCACAGGACAGCACTGACATCAGACAGTGATAGCCTTCATTACAGAATTTTGAATACCATCCTGTTTGCTGTTATCTTGAGAAATACTGTTATGTATATTTAACAAGAACTTGGAAGCTACCGTGAGGTGAAGACACCTGGTGTGCTCTTCCTTCTGGCTTGGTACAACAGTGTGGACAGCTGCGATTGGATCTGGCCCAGCATCCTGTTACTTAGCAGTCAGTACTACAGAGATCATGCTGCTTTGGTCAAGCCCCAGAAATGATGCGGGCTTCCTTCACTGGGACTGCAGCCACAGCACAGTGAATTGGGAACCATTTTCTTTCCAATTGAATTTGGAAAAGGGCATTCTTGACTTGTACTGAATTTTGAGTGTGCAAATGAAAAGATGCACGGAGTAGCCCTCTACTATTGGCCACCGCTGTAAAAGCTGATGACAGATGCCCTGTATAGAAGGCAGTTATATTTTATATGCCATATGTGCTGCTGACAGACAGCTGTGATGTGTATAGGTATTTTTAACTGATATTGAGTATGTCATTTTTAAAGTGGTCATTAAGTTTGAAGAAGAAGAAAAAAACACTCTTCCATATCTAAAATGATAGAAACTTCAGTTACAATCTTCACTGCATAAATTAAGTATTCTGAGAGATAAAATACATTTTTTGTTGTCCATAACACATTTTCCATTAGTAGTATGGCAATGTGAGAAATGCATTTGAGGCAAAAGAAATAGCACATCTTGGCAATGTGGCTTAAGTAGATTTCCCATTCATTGAACGAATAAATGAAGCCAGTATAATGTGTTACTGAAAGTGTTGTTTCAACCGCTACTCTATTACCTTGTGATATCCTCCACAGGTAATAGTCCATCACTGGTACTCACCATCAAATCCAGTTTCCAGCAGGGATGTTGTACCTGCTCCATGCTTTTAAATGTGGCCCTGGTTTTTGAGTTGTATTTCTCTTTTCTATGTAAAAACATTATCAGACTCTACTACTCAGAAGCAGTCATTTATTTCACAGCTAGTGACAGATAATGGTCCTGTAGCACAGCAAAGATAACAATGACAAAATGGTGTGCAGATATTTTAAAATGGAGGTGTGAGGGGTGTGGGGGGTGTGTTAAACAAAAAGAGTAAGATTAAATTTAATTGTGAGTGAGGATGTTACAGATTTTTCTCGTGTCCAGTAGGCATTGCAGATGCTGAGTTCAGTGGAACTTCCTCAGTTCTTATATTTCTTTAGTGTTTCTGGGAAAGTTTTATTTAATCAAAAAGACTCAGAAAGGAATTTTCTTTGGATCTTTCTTTCAGAATGTTGACACTGCTCATACTGTAAATGATAATACTGAACAATAAACAGGTTCAAAAGAAAATTCCATAATCTCTGCAGGGACAGTAACAACAAAAGTGCACTTTTCACTTTTATCTAAATAGGAGATTGGCCAATTTTAGCTGCTTGTGTTTCTCAGATCTTGTCAGCTCAAAACTAATTTCCAAAATATTTTCTGCAAAAAGAATTGTTATGCTGGAATCCCAAACCCCCGTTGCTGTGCTGGATTGTGTTGAGCTCATTATAAGCTTTGTAGAGATGGTTTGGGGTTATGCTCTGTTTGACATTCTGTACAGCTGGAGTTCTGCAGGGCCATCCAAGGTGATCTGAGGGCTATGGGAATATTCCTGCTGATTAAAACTAGGACTAAACCTTCAGGAGGGCTGGAGGACAGGGCACATCTATATATATGGGAGGGGACAAAGCTCAATGGACCACTCATTTAATTCCATAAAGAAATGGGTGCTGAGGAGGTAGCTCCAGTGTCATTGCAGCATCCATGAGAAGTGCACGGCTGCCATTCCTTGACTGTAGTTACTGCCTAATCTGTGCGGGGACTGATTTTGTTCTGACTGTAGAGATATGGAACTTACTATGACTTAACTGAAAGCATCATTCCCCCTGACGCTCCCAGGGCGCATATAAATCGTTCCAGTTTATTTTTAAGAATAAAGAACTGTAAAATGAGTGTGATTGAACTTCCAACCTCCAAAGAGGTTCTTTGTAACTCATTTCTTTTCTTAAAATCTGAATACTTTGTTATAGCACAAAAGCTTTCAACTTTGCTCCTTGAAGACAGAGTATTTTATCAAGTGGTGTGTCTTTTATACATTTTGAAATAAGTTAGCCTTGCTTGCAATACTAATGGGCATCCGTCTCATGGGGGATCTTCTTTACTTTGTAGAGAGGTATTTGCAATGAGCTGAAAGAGGGAAGGCCTTTCCCTTGGCTAAAATAGAAGGTCTCTTCTTCATTTTCAGCATTCAGTCAGAGCACTAACAGCTCCTTAGAGGAGACAGCATCCAGTGTAATGCACATTTTTATTATAAAGTAATACTTTATCTGTCTGTCATCGTTATTTGTTTCTTATAGCACTGGTCATCCATACATTTTGAAGTCTTTTATGAGGTTGTTCAAACAATTATTTCTCCTTTACAGAAGCAGCACAGGAAGGGGAGGGGGTTAGTAATTGTCACGCTGCAAGTGTGTCACTCCTTAAATGTCATCAGGAGGAGACCCATTCATATTTCACGTCACCAGCTATTGATAAATGCTTTGGAAATTGTGTCTCTGTTCTGCAGTATTTCATTAGAAATAAACTGTGAAGCTCAGCACTGAGTGGCTTATCTGGTAACAAGATTCTGCTTCAACTGTTTAATTAAAGTCCAAACTCGAACAACCTCAAATTGAAAACCATCCATTGTCTGATTGCTGCGATAATCTAAATATTTGTACAATAATTGTTTTAAAGGAGAGACTAAAAGCTCACCAACAAATGGTACCAGGTATAGTAGCTGAAATACAAGCCTGAAAATAAGTCATTAAGAAATAAAAAAAGAACAAGTGGCATATTCTGCTTTTAGTAGCTAGTAAAATATCTGTTCAGGCATATTCAGAAGTCTAAAGGTTGTGAAAATACATCTCCACCTTTCCCTAAGGTAAGGACAGATAGGAAAGAATCCTCCTTGAATTGTCTTGCGTAGTTTTAAAACTCCCATCCTTGACTACCGCTTGATACTTAAAAGATGTAAAATATATTTGATCATTAGGGCTACAGTAATCTCTTCAGTACCTGTCAGGTGAAGGCAGCTCTAGAAACTTCAGCACTTGAGTCTGAGTTGTGTGCTGGGCATGGAGGTTGAGCGAAAGCTCCTGCTTTTCCCTCATGTCACCTGGGGAAAGAAATGGTCATTAGTAACCTAATGGGATTCTCTCATCTCTTGTTCGCTTTGCAGAATTATTATTGTAGAGGTAGCATTTGTAGGCTGTCTGGAGACATTGTGTCTCTTCAGCGCTGGCTGGCTGGCACTACTGAAGCTGGGAAATTGCAGAGGAACCACATAAATTCAATACTTTCTTGGATACGATTTCATAGCAGTTAATTGTTAGGTATTCAAAAAACTGAGAAGAGTGAAGATTTGGCCACCAATGGGAAATACTGTATCTCTGCTGTGAGGGAGATTACATATATCTGTGTGTGCATGAATATTCATAAACATGCATATATATGTATGTCTATATATATGTATATGAACGTGTGAGTTAAGATGAGACATGAAAGCTCAGTGAAGCTGCTGATCAAAATGGCCATTACTCATTCAGGCTGAAAATCAAAATACACTACTGACAGTCAGCAGAGCAGTGGGAACCACCAGGTCTGATATTTAGACTAGAGTAGAAGTTGAGCCGGAGAGACCAAGAAAGTTTGGGACCTGAATGCAAAAATTGGTGTCAGGGAGCCTGTACTAAAAACTTTTAAGCTAAGGAAGAATGAAATATAGAAAGTAGTATTAAGGAAGCATTGCAGCAAAGCCTAGAAATTGTAATATGACCTTGACAACTACATGACGAGAGGAGTCCTTTGGTATATGTGTCAGGTGGAATGAGGCAGGGAACTGGGACCAAACAGAAGGTTTCTAATTTAAAGCTAATCATGTCCAATAGATGCCCAAATCAGGACACCAGTTTCTTCTCTGAACATAAACAACCTAAAAAAAAAAAAAAAAATTCAAAACCATCCATATAGTGATAGAACAAGTTAATTTGAATCCTTGTGTTTAAGTCAACTTTTAGTTTAGCTGCTGTTGCCTGAGTGGAAGAGGGAAAGGACAGTGAAGGCAAGAACTTCAGTGACGAGAATTACGATGAGCACTCTGTGAAGTAATTGTCCATGGGTAACACGCTGAAGCATTTTACAGTGTAAGGAGACCTTTAGTTACTTGAGTCTTGAAATTGTTTCAGACAGTCGATTCATGGAGTGTATGTGCTACGTACAGTCAGGGTCAACTACATGGTGTCTACAAGCTTTTAGCTCATACACTGAGAAGCTGAAAAAGCTGAAAAAAGAAATCTGCAAGGCTGTTTGTTAATACTCTTTCTGTACCAAGCAGTAGCCTTAAACAACAGAAGAGTTTATCAAGTGATCACTTTGTAAAATTGGATCAGAGCTTAAATTAAAATGTGCACTTTCACTTTCATTTGGCCTCTGGTAGAGGAATAGAAAATAATTTTTTTTACCTAAAGCATTTAATTGAAAATCCTTGAATTTAAGTATTAGAGGCAGTAGAGGTATTTCTCTTATGAACTGATGTGCAGCACTGCTTTAGTGATGGGACCTGATAGCTTCTAGTATTACCTTCGGGCACTGACTTTTACTGCTCTGCACAAGGCCTCAGCTTTCACTCTCCCAGGACTGTAAGTCTGATTTCTGCTAGAAGGAAAGTTAGTTATTTTCTAATTAACAAAGTTGGGTTTTTATGAAGCTGGCAAACTATACTCCTGGAGGTTCTAAACTGGCCTACCAATTTGTTCCTACCGTGTAAAATATTTCTGGATCAAATACCTCCTAGGAGATCTAGGAAAGTCCTCTGTTGTGCATGTACCTAAAGAAATGATTGACACAAGTATGAAAAATATAGATATTAAGCAAATAAAACCATAGATGTGATTCTCTAAATTTATTTTAGACTGCAGAGTTGAACCACAAAATTTCAGAGTAAGTTCCGAATTACAGTTGCCGTAACAATTTTCATGTTCTGGATGTTCTGGCTTTGAGAAAGAGCAGAGGATTTTGTTGTACTGAATCCAACCATGGTTGTAGCTCTTCTGTCATTGTCCTCTCAAGCGTAAGTCATGGTGCTTTCAGTTTATATTTCTGCCTTTTCTCCTTGGGCTGTGTTGCAGATTTACAAGGAAGCTCTGGCCAGTTACCCTAGGACCTTAATAATGTTAACTGCTGTGTGACTGTTATTGATCAGCAGCACATGTAACAGTTGCATAAATATAGATAATTGAGAAAATTTCATTTAATTAGAGGATACTAATGGGCATACCCTGTACTGAGAAGATAATTTAATATAAAAGAAATTAGGGCAATCAATTTCATTCTCACCAGTCGTGTGCTATTTGCCATGCCTCTTGAAATTGTTCTTTCTTCTCAGAGATGCAAAATTCCAGCTTCTTATTTCTACATGTTTCTATTTCTCAGTTCTAAGCAGTGCTTGATTCTTCTTTTAATCTTTTTGGCCTATGATAATTGTTCATTAAAACGGGCATTTATAAGTTTGTAGAAGATCCTGGGCATGACTAAAATAATACGCTTTGTGGAAGACATGGTTGGTTTC
The DNA here is from genome assembly GCA_024611175.1 of Megaceryle torquata. Taxonomy (NCBI): domain Eukaryota; kingdom Metazoa; phylum Chordata; class Aves; order Coraciiformes; family Cerylidae; genus Megaceryle; species Megaceryle torquata. The sequence continues at coordinate 93,231 of JANIJG010014286.1, forward strand.
TTTCACAGTTTTAGTTGCTATGTCTCTGAAGAACTTTCTTATAATGAACTATGACAAAAAGCATTCGTCTTTGTAGTAATTATTATAGGAATAACCTGTAATGATGACAAATAAAGCAATTATAAGACTGGTAAGTTCTGAATATATAACCAAACATACCTATAGAGTAGTATAGCTTTATTAAAAATTAAATCCTGCTTTGTAAGCGATTTTAGTTATGAAACTGGTTATTAATAGTATTTATATTTAGATTATGATACATATTTCTTTTGAATTTGAATTATTTTACTAGGCTGCAAGCATTTAGGAGAAATGTACATGAACTTTTAATGCTATGGTAGGTAACGCAGTATTTGTCTGAGCATACAGGCATACTGCCTGTATGACTTGAGCATCAAAAATACATTACAGATGTCAAATTAACATCCAGTTTTTAGAACATTTGCATAGAATAGTCTTACTCTGACAAAAAAACCCCTGCCTGTCGTTTGCAGGTTTGGAATAAAAAACCTCAATGTTCTCAGGCACAGCAAAACATCAGCTTTTCATTCACATCTTTTAATTAGAAGTTGGACAGGAGTTTGAATTCCTGGCTTACCATGGGAGAGCTGTAACATTCAGGATGGGGAGGGGTTATTCAAATCATTTGCTTCCCAAGAGGTGAAGATCAGGTGCTTGCATTATCCGAGTGTACAATCTGAAAATCCCTGCATGTGCTTTGAGGAAAATACTGTTCCAGTACTCGAACTCTTTGAGCATTTGTGACTTGCAGGTAATAGAACTATCATAACACACAAGTGGCTGGGGCTGATATGTGGGTCACATCCCAGGTCTGGCAACCTTGGGGTCCCCCGTCCCCAGTTGCAGCTCAAGGCAGGTGACAGGGAGCAGAAAACAAGCACACAGTATACTTTTGAAATACAATAGCTATTTATATATCTCCGTGTGTGTGTGCTGGGGAGGACAGGGCATTCAGCTACTAACTGACGGATGAAGGATTCTGGACTTCTGCATTGTGTGTTTGGCTTTTCAAATATGAAGTTCTCAAAATGTCAAATGAAAGTAATGATTCATTAGCCCATCTTCTGGCCTTCAGGTCTACATTCTATCAAGTCTTTGGTAACTTTTCGTAGTACATATCCATTATCTTCCTGTTAAACTCTCTCTTGACTTTTGATATGGCTTATCTGCTGCACCAGCTGTCTCTTCCATTTACCCTTTTTCCTGAAAATGCTTTAAGCTACTCCTATATGCCTGAATAAGAAAGTAGATGGCTTGGTGGATTAGATCTTAAAGTGTTTTGGCTACCCAGAGTTCAGGGTTGTATTTCTGAATCGGGCAGTTTTTCCATTGGTTTTACCTGTAACACTACTAAATCAGTTTTACATGTGCTTCACATGTGATGCAGCTGAATTTAAGAGCAAACCTTTAAGAGCAACAAAAGGGGTTCCATGTGCACTTGATAAAATTGTCTCAAACACTTTACACAGCTTTTGTAGTAATTGCCTAGCAAACCGACATTCGAATGTTCCCTTTCGTCAACTACCAGGGAAAAAGGAAATATTTTTATAGAAAGTCATAGGGAAAAACCCCATATTTTGGGAAAATTTTAGGGATATTAAGTCTGTGGAAATAAGCTTCAGCTAAACTCCTTTAGAGATTTTTCTGTGGCACAGCTTGAACTCGGTAGGAGTGAACTGTGTTTGGTAAGTGATACAGGTTTTAATGGTTAATCCAGTATTCAAATGCCCAAAGATTGATTTTTTTTTTCTTAACAGTTCAACCCATCTCTACTTTTAATTAGTTTTATGATGAAAAACAGAAACGAAAACTGTTGCTACAGCAGAAATTCCACTTTTATGCTTGAATGGCCAGCTATAATGATTCTGCAAACTAAAATTACGTATACTTCCTTTTTATTACTCTAACTACAGCACATACACTACTCTGCAGCTACGTCAAGTTCTTTCATTTTGTATTTCTTTCTTCAAAGAAGGCATTGCATTTTTAGCTGTAACAATCAGTTTTTTTTTTTCCCTGTGCACTATTCTGTTTGAAAATATTTTGATGTTCTATTTTGATGTTCTGAGTGATTTCACAGAAATCTTTGCTTTTTTTTTTTCCCTACCTCCACTTATTTTTATATCATGTCTACTGCAGCTATCGATTAGATAAATGGGGAAAATTTGATACCTAATCCTGAAAGCACTATGACTTTTCCACAGTATTAGAAAAAATCCCTTCGCTTTGTCATGACCTTTCACCTTAGGTTGTTTACATGATGCAAACACATCTTAACTGCATGGGAGATAATTATTCTGCCTTCATTAGAATCTGTTGGGTCATAAATATGCTAGTGAATTCATTCCTAGAAAATCCAAAGTACTCTTAGAAAAAAGAGTACACCATATGAGAATCCTTTTATAGCTAACTAACAGACCACAACACCACCACCCCACACCCCACACAAACAAGCCAGCGCAGAAGAAAGCAAGACCACAAAGCGCGGCCCATGACCCCTCGGCGC
>JANIJG010014286.1:95767-150613 GCA_024611175.1 Megaceryle torquata
GAATCCTTTTTATAGCCACCAACCCCCCCCCCCCCCCCCCCCCCCCATTTTAAATGAAAAAGACATCGAGAATGTCTGTGGCTCAGCTCTGGTTGGTACAGCTATATCCTGCACTGATGCCCTGAAAGCCCTTGAAGTGAAAATAGCCACAACAGCTGAGCCTGAGAAGACAAGCTCTAGGATGTAGCCCAAATATGGCATAAAAATTAACAAATTGGTTGGGAGCAGTGGTTGAGCTCAGCTTCTGCCACTTATATTTCTGCTGGATGTTGGCAGTAAAATGATAGGCAGAATTGCTTGCTTCACAGATCACAGAGTTCCAGCAAAATAGGTGTCTAGAAAACTAGCAAATTTATCAGGTTATTCAAAATAATTCCATCTAGATCTGAAATCAGAGCAAGCTTACAATACCAGTTAACAGTGCTAAACTAAGCTACAAAATAATGTGGACAGCTAATTTGGGTTTCACTTTCAGAATCATCTTCACTGAAGTGCAAATATGGGAACAAAAAATGCTTGACAAAGAAAGATCAGGGAAAGCAAGAAAGAGCATGCATTTTTCTGTTAGCTCAGTTGGATCAAATTTATGAAGTGTTGCTTTGCAGTGGTGCAATCAGTGTCCACCATCAAATGAGAATGGATCCTGTTCCTAAGCCACCTTCAAAGATGATGACTTATTACAGAGAAGCTGACAGTGTTAATGACTCCATCGTTTTGTGCCTGAAATTTGGATGTACAGTGTTCAATAAAACCAAAAGATTCAAGACTAGAACTGCTCTAAAAAGTTTCAAGAGAAATCCATTTCAGATTTATGGTTTTGTGTGAGGATTTGGGCAGTATTTGCAGGAACTGGGTATTTTGGTGTTCAGTATAATTTGTTCGATGAGTCAAAACCTGAACATAGTAAGTACATTCTTTATCTTTGTGATGTTTACTTTTTTAGAAGAAGATAGTTACTTTGAGTAACTAAGATTTCAGAATGTGACATCAGAAGTTGACTGAACACTTGTACCTTCCTGCAATAATCATAATATCCTGTTCTGGATGCTGGCTTTGATTTTTTCCAGAGAAGTTTGAAAATTCTAGAGAATCATCACTAAACCTATTTTATTCTAATTTTCTTTTAATATTAGAAAATGTGCTCCCACATTTCTCAAACTGTTGACCTCTTCTCGTAGTCCCCTGTCCAGTAATTTCTGATTTACCTTAAAGTATGGTCTTTGTGATGGGACATTTGGTCAGCATTAAAAAAAAATAAAATCAGAAATTGAGTCTGAGACAAATGTCCCAGATTTAAAACATGTGTTTTCTGCCAGTCCATAAAAATTGGTATAAAATTGTAATAGGAAAATAAAGTCCTCTACTTTCAAAAGAACTCTAGGCAATTGCTAAGGAATTGATGATCCTAATTCAGGGAATAAGGGCACAGATATTACCATTGTATGTCTCAGACAGTCTGTCACAAAGATAACACAGCAGCTACTTTTATGACAAATGTTTTTTATTTCTTAAGTTACATTTTTATTAAACTGATAAATAAAAGCACTTGAATTAGATTTTTCTGTCTCTCCTCTCCTCAGAGCATTAAATCTTCACTTTTTAGCCAAAGTATGGGTAGTCTGTTAATGCTCAGCCATAATTAAGTTAACCTTGCCTTGTGAGTACTGAACGCTTTTAAGCCAACAGAGACCCAAGAGAGGAGACTGAGGGACTTCCCACCCCTGTATGTGGTTGTACTGAGTCTACTCCGTATTTTTAAGTGTATTTTTGTAGTGTAGGACTTGTGAGTCACTACACAATTCCCTGCCAGTGGTGAAAGATCTTCAGGCTCTTTCCAGGATTCTTAAACTGATTACTCAAGCAAAAGCTTCTACCAGAATTTATGCTCTTGATTTTTTTAAAATGTGGTATCTATTTGAAACTGTTTGAATAGCTATACTCAAAAATCTTTCAAGCAGAGATGAACCCTTAAGCACCAGTCACCTTATGACTTCTTGGTGCTCTGATACTTCTTAGGAGCACTACATAAATGGTGTAAACGCTTGGAGAAATTGTCCTGTTCAGGAACTTCCTACTATCTTATTTTAAAGGAAGATAAAATTTATGATTTATATGTTACCTGACATCCAAAATGTCATATAACCCAAAGGTCATTAAAAGCAGAAAGGTGCACTGGCCGTTCTCTAGGTAAGGGTCTCTGCTTCTCTAGTTTGTTAAAATTTCCTTTGTAACTAAATCCATGATGAAGGTGGGTGAAAGTAGAAATGGCAAAGATACACCAAATAATGTGTGTTGGATCTTCTTCCTGTGGCTGCCATCACACCAGCCACTGAGGTACAATTCCTTTTAACCTTCTGTATTCCCAAAAGAATATATATGAGTAATGTGCACATTATAAATATATGTCTAAAGTCTCTTTTCTTTTTACTGTTGCTCTATCCCATCAGAAAATGATGCAATGCATTGGAGCTGTATAACCTAGACAGCTTGTGATGACAAACACCACAACTGTTGAATTCCTTCTTTACTTTGATGGATATAGCCTGCGTTTGGCAGTGTAAACTGTTGTCCCTATCCAGTATCACTCAGATGGTTCTCACCATTCTCTTCAGCTGAAGTCTTTGAAGGCTCAAACTATGCATAAATACAACCTCATAATGATTTCCTTATTTGCCTGACTAGAAAATAGCAGTGCCATAAACTGAAAGCTCTGAACTTGAAGTCTGCAGACTAGCAGACATTTAATAGATAAATGGAATTCAAGTTAAATGATAACACAGAGCTGAAACTATCTGATTCAAACCGAAATGCTCTGTGATTGGTACAGATATTCCCATTACATCTGATTGCCAAATAATAGAGTGCCATTCAAAACTGGATAACTTAAATCCCAGGCTTCATAAAATTTGATATCTTTGTATCGATGAGTTGCAGGTTAACCAGAGATCTGATCTGAAGTCCTTGGAGGTCAATAGAAGCCTTAAGACTGATCTAGTAGGCTATTTACTAGACTCCAAGAAGTTGCAGTCTTTGGAGAATATATTTCTCTGGATAAACATAGAGACCAGAGAGTTAAAAACAGGGAACAATCAAGTTCCTTGACATTAGATTGTCAATAGCGTGATAAGATATAGCCTTCAGCAGACAAAGGACACAGCTGAGCTGGAGGCTTCATACAGCAACTCTCTGAAGTCAGTAAGAAAGCACCAATATGATGATTTTGAATTTTGTTGCATTGCTGTAATGTTGTTATTAATTGTGAAGACCTTTCTGTGCCTACTGGAACTTACTTATGTTTCTGCTGACTGTCTTCTAAATGCTGTCTTAATAGTGTTCATATTGGCAACCCTGGGCAGATGAGACAGTCTGAGTTTCTTCCTGAAAGGACTATTACGATGCCATAGTGATTTCTAGGCAGCCTGAACTGGTGCAATTCAGTCTACCTAAAATAACAGTGTGACCGCATTGAGCTGGGTATTAGAAAACTTAAATAGCCTTTCAGCTTTGGAGTTAGTGTTAGATCTGGAGATCCATCAGATATTGACATAGGCCTGCTTATACTGGTTGAGAGGCATATGTCCTTAGCTATCTTTTATCTCTCTGTTTTTCTCTCTTACAGCCCCCATTTTCTCCTTCATCTCTCTCCCCTTTTTTTTTTTTTTTTTTTTTTTTAATCAAAAAACCACAACAAACCAACTGGATTTATAACACTGCTGAACCAAACTAGGTTCCTACTCTGGTCCATTGTGGAGGCATCAGCTGTACATGGAAAGAGCAACAAAAAAAAAGATATTTGGATGGGTAATGGCATTCAGTTAGATTTGGTGTAAATTTCTGTTATTCTCAACTTATACCAAACCAACCAAGTTGAAAAACTGCCATACTATTTACTGGTACTAACATACACCGTGAAAGCCCATGTTTCTATTGTCTGTTAAATAAAGAACTAACTTCCTTCAGATTTAATATAAGAAGGGGGTAATTTTAGAGTAGTAATTGGATTTCATTAACATTGTTAAACTCTAAGATACCACAGCAAAAGGCGCAAACCATCCTTTATTAAGAGCTTAGTGGCAGTTTTCCATCTCAAGTTAAATTATGCTTGCTTAACATCCAGGCTGAGTTCTGCAATACCTCCTGATAAACAATTTTTTGCTATTTATTACTTTACATATGTTCAGTAGCTGAAGGACATACAGGTTGCAAAGAAATACGAGGATACCAGAGTTCATTCCATTTGCACATTTATGGTTGTCATTGCCTTTCATCTATTAATGTGAGTAATGAGAATCTGACAAGGTAATTTATTGAATAGCATTGAGCTGGTAAGTCAGGAAAGTTGCAAGTCTATTGAAACTTGTTTGATAGAAAATCAATCCATCTGAGAGAACTGTTTTGGAATTGCACAACTCCTATGGCACATTGAGGTTAAAAATCCTTACCAAACATTGGTATCATTTCTGCTTTGATTGAGACTTGAAGCTGGTGTGCAGCAGTTTACAAGAGTTAACTACAAGGGATGATGAAGGTGAGTAAAAGCAGAGTCATGAAAGGTGTAGCAAAACAAGGGAACACTTGTGTGCAGCTAAATGTAGATGTGAAGTGTTGAACGGCCTCCTGTTTAAGTGTTGGGAATACAACAGGAAGAAGAGTTTTTCAAAACATTGACCAGTCTGTCCACATTTCTCAAGCAGTTGTTCTTCCTTAGTTAGGGTTTCAGTGCAAGTGACATGTTTTCAATAGCATCTCAATAGAAAAAAAAAAGTAATATAGTGCTAAATTATTCTGTTGATTGGAAATAAAACTGCTATGCACCATGGCTGCTACTTTTGAATTTAAAAAGCATGTTAAATCTTTGTGCCTTTGAGTTTTATATCCATCAGAAAGTTCATTTTCAACCAAGCAACTTAGTCATCCCAGCTGTCCATTAATATGACTCTGGTAGTGGCAGGAACATCTGAATTCTCACCGTGTTTCAGGATCTCATTAAAAGAAGAGGTCTTATGGATTACTTCAGACTTCTTTGAGTGCCATGGCTTTTTTTTTTCAAGCTGTTTTGTGCTTTGTAAGAAAAAAAAAAGTATAATTACAAACAGATTTGTATCTGGTAGAAACAAGAAGCCAAAGTTTCCAATTCATTTAGAACTGTTGGTGATTGATGTTATTGTATGATACTTGATGTATGTATTGATGTTGACTCCTGTGAAATGGGCTGGATGAAAATGAATTCTGTTGGCTGGAGGGGGACTTTCAGGATTCTGGTCTAGAAATATAATCTTACTTCTCAGGAAGAACTGTCAAAACCCTTGCAGCAATTCCTGACCAGTTAGCCAGGAACTGCTGTCTTGAGCATCTTCTGCTCATCTGTATAATAGTTCTCTGGAAACACGGGACTATGGATACCCAGCCTCTCTGTACAACAGTAGATTTTGAGTGAAGCCAGTTTAATGTATGACATAACATCAAGAAATACTAAATAAAAATTGCCACCTGCCAGGTTGTCCAGAGAGATGGTTGATGCCCCATCCCTGGAAGCATTCATGGTCATGTTGGCCAGGGCTCTGAGAAACCTCATCTAGTTGCAGATGTCCCTGCTGAGTGCAGGAGGTTGGACTAGATGACCTTTAAAGGTCCCTTGCAAACCATTTTCTGATTTTATTGTAATTCTCAGGCTGCTTTTAGACACAGTGGGAAGAAGAACCAATGGGAATTAGAACGGAATGAAGGGACATGAGAAGTGCTAAGTAGCTCTGTAAAATTAACCTAGCAAACTACAGAATCACATTGCTTGATCATACGTGTAAGATATTGCTTCTGACATGAATTACAAGGAATTAATATTTACATTCTCCACTGTTTTCAAACATGCTATTGTCATAAATCTTGAATATCATAGTTATTTTACAATGTCACTTTTTATTTTTGATAAATAATTGGCTTAATTTCCTGTTAGAACATCCAGAAAAAGCTCCCACATCTTCCATTTGTTTTGGTATTTGGGGATTTTGGGGGGTATGGGGAGATTGCCAAACCTCATCAAGAACTATGAGTATTTTTTTTCTATTTAAAAGAGCTTCATAGAAAATGTAGTGATAATTAGGACGTTCTGATGATGTTTGGTATTAGATTGACAGTTAAGATAAATTATATAATTTTGTTTTGTTTTTTGTTCCTCATTTATTACATGCTAATAATTATTGCTAAGCAGGTTTAATTTTGTCTTGGACCAGGGGAATTTCTTATCAGATATGGAATTATTTCACTAAGTTTATCTGTATCAGAAATGTGAGCAGTGGGAGTTTTTGTCTCTGATCTATCAGGCTTTTGGGTGCATGTAAGACATTCATTGAAGGAATTGATATTTTATTCTACTGCAACCAAGCAGCAAGGTAGAACAGCTTTTCCTGTTAATGCTACTGCTTCTGTTTCAACTTTCTGCAACTGCTTTGTACTCAGAAACAGAGTCATATATATATGATTATATATGTTCTTTAATATATGTGCACTTAGCTCACTGTAGCTACTTTCCTAAATTTCTTCTGCAAGAAACCTGTGCAAGAATCGGGCCCAGGGGTATGTGAGGAAAGATTAAAGTTACATCTGAATCTCTTGTTCATCATCTCTTAGCTAAAATGTTTCTCAGTTTGAAAGTTATCTTAAAGTGCAATGCAAATTGAAAAGGACGCTTATTTATTTTGTTGAAAGAATTTACACTTGTGGTTGGTGATAAACAGCGTAGCATTAAGGAAGTTGATTAGGTGCTGTGCTGATATTTTTCTCAATTTCCAGGGAAACATTAGTTACATTTGCATCTTGTTGTTAAATGAGATAGGAAAGAAGTTCTATGAATTTATTTTTGTGACATCGTGGCAGAGTTAAGATTCTTTAAATAGTAAAGCATCCTATTAGACATGCATGATTTTGAAATTAATTATATGCATTTTAATGAGGGGGAAATACTTTACTGTCTTTGCCCTGCTGTTCTGTTACTGGATGTGTGCATAATCAGCTTTTTAATTTCTGCTTTCCACACTGAGCAATCATGAGTGCTCAGAGAGCACACACTGCTCCAGGAGCTCATACCTTCATTTGTACTGAAAGAAGGCTAGACTGGCCTGCCAGGATGAGCTAACTGGAGTGATGTCATTTAAGTAAAAGGATAAATCTGTGAAACTTGGTTTCAAGTAGACTGCCAAATGGTTTTAAATAAGGGACGTATTGCTCTGCACTTCTTCTTGGGAGGTAACTCTCTACATTTAAGAGCCCAGTCTACACTGAGGAGGTGTTCAGGAATAGTATTAAAGCTCCAAGTCTCATAAGCGAGACAGTTATTTCATCATAAATGATGAAAGGTATGGTTAACAGCATTTTCCTGGTGTTTGAGGAACATAATGTAGTTAGTGAATAAAATTAATTCATTGCAAAGAAAATTTTACACATACACTATAATTCAGACTGAAAAGCTTTATTTACTGAATTGTAGACAAGCTTTTCATAAAACAGATGAATAATTTATGTTACTCTCTTTCTGCTAGCTGTTTATATGCCTTTTAGTATCCCATAGCCATTCTTGGACAACTCTTTACAGTTTGATAGAGAAAGAGATTAAATGCCTCATTGAAGGTCACACGGAAAGACTAACAAAGCCAGGAATTAAACAGAGATCTGTAATAATTGTCTGGTTTCATATTTATTTAACACAATTTCCTAGCACTTCACTTAGGGCTGTTTGGTTGAGCAATAGCCAAAGTCATGCCAGCTTTCCCAGCTTCACAAGATACCTGTTTTATTGCTACTGTGATCAGTTAATGTTTCTTCAGTGATGCCAAGGTGCAGTGAGAGCTGAAGATTATCTTAAACTCGCATGCTTTTCACAATGCCTTCGTTCTTCGCAAGACCTGATCAAATGCTCTCCGATGTAGTTTCAAAATCAAAAGTTATATTTTGTCATGTGTTTTTTTTTCCAGTGAATTTTTCAATGGACTTTAACTTTGAATAACAAGATACTATCCAGTGAAAGAGAGAAATACATTCTCTGAACACTTACATTTACCTTCTCCCCATGCAATTCAAGACAAAAGTATGGACTGAAGACATAGAGGGATGGGAGGAAAATGGAAAATTCTAATGAACTTTGCTTTTTCTCATAATGTGTGCTTGAGTAGAAAAACAAAAGAACAGTTCCCTCTTCTGTCATTTCTGAGATGCAGTGGTGGTAACACAGATGCAGTAGGTAATCTTTCTATATTTGGGAAGATATGAGCATATATTCTAACTTGTAAAATCCTATTGAAAAAGGATTTCTCTGTCAAATCCTCTTTAAAAAGAAACCAAAACCCTATCATTTCTTTTCCCAGCCATTCTGCTCATCTTAGGTACATGAAGCTGGTAAAAAAGAATGGATGACATCTGTGGATATTTTCACATCTGCTCTCATTTCAAAGAAACAAATAGTAAGTTCTAGAGCATGCTTTATTCCCCTAGAAATCAGTGGTGTTTCCAGTATACCCTTCACGGCTGTTTGACCTTGCTGCTTTCCTGCACATAAAAGCCGTATTTGCTATTGAACTGCTACCTCGATGAGAAACAATCCATCAGCTTTACAGATGCTACAAACACTTCAATTCACTACAAAGTTAACAGTATCACAGTAAATCTCGCATTACCGGTTCTATTTTCAAATAATTGACTTAGGAACAAGTATTATTTGGCCCAGTCTATGTCCATATCAGGCTGAGTAACTTGTCAGCACACAGTTTAGGGAAAAGGAGTGATCCAGCGGGTATCGTATCAACCTGTAATCCTGGGCCCTCTGCCAATTCCCATCCAAGATGGGGAATTTCAGCATTCAGTCACTGAGAAGACCTGCAAAGCTTCATGGTGACTACCTTAGTTCTTGTGCCCACATCAGCCAATCTGAAAAGAATAATTTCTTGGAGCATGGATGCTACAGCCTGACTTTCATCTCTATTGACTCCCTACCTGGAGGACCGAGTCACATTTTTTTCTGCCACAGTGAAGATGTGATTTTTTAAATTTATTTTTTTTTTTACACAGTGAAAAACTTCCAGGACTGCAGGTGAGTATATCCCCACCAAGACAAGCCCTACATCTTTGAGCATTCTCCTAGAAAGCCCCTGCAAATTGGGAAAGTTTGAAGGTAGGATTCCCACAACTTGTTAAACAAAGGGTGCTCGTGTGCTCTAGACAGGGCATGTATAATGATGAACCCCTCCAAAATCCAGTCTGCTGACTGTGAACTTGGGTCTTCCTAAGCACAGATGATCTGAGCCCAGGCTAAAGGGGTAACTACGCGGGTGCAGGATACCAGGGACCATGAGCAGTTGACTATCAGAGAGTTTTTTCAAACAGCATCAGAGGTTAATGCTTCAGGTATTGCTCCATTGACTTTGGTGTGCTCGTCTCTGCTAGGAAGCCTTTGGGGAAGTTCATACATTAATTTCAGTGTCGTTTATATCTAAGCCCTTCAGTAGAAAGACATAAACAGTTTTTGAATCTATTCTAACTTGAAGGATTTACAATGAAATGTTGAGATTTTAACGATGTCAGTTTTCATAAATCTAGGGAATGATGGTATTATTAAACTAAAATTACAAAGGGAGAAAAATATCTGTCTCCTTTGTCATCACTGCCATCACTTACCCTGAGCACTTTGACATAAAAAGAGTGATCATTCCTGAGTGCTTATTTTATCAATTAAATCATGGCAGAAGTGCCGTGTAGCTTATTATTCAATGCATATAGATACAGTCATAGCCAGTGTTCTGCAGCAAACTGGTAAATAAATTATCAAGTGATTTTAGTGAATGATCTGTGATGAATTTGGAAGCTTCTTAAAGTGAATTCCTTTTTTTTTTTGACTATATGCTAAGTCACCTTTGTGAATTACTCAAGCTGTAATCTTTGAGAACTGCCAGCTAAGATTGATAGCTTTCATGTTAGCTGTGAGAAAAAGATTTTGCATATATTAGGCTTCTGTTCTCACAACTCCATGACAAAGCCTGTGAAGTTTCTCTCTAAATTGAGGGGTTTCCATCCCTCAAGTAGCATCCTTTGCCCATTAAGACCAGTTCTTACTGGCTGGAATGTGGGTAGAAAGTAAACAAGGGAGTGGTGGCCACATTAAAATTATTTAATATCCTGGTAGAATTTTCTAGCTGTGCAAAAACTGTTCTATCCAGGTGAGCAAATACAGTGCTTGTCCTAATGCTGGCAGTAATAGAGTACAATTCACGTTTTGGTTGCAAGAGCTTTGTGATATATTTTTAAGGCCACAATATTTTCTTAAAGGTCTTTCTGAATCTGCTGTTTAGAAAGGATAGCAACGCTGGTTGGGTTGCATTTAAGTGCAGTGTACAATTTTTTTCTCTTCAGTTTTCACAATACAAGTCAAACTTAATAGATGGGATATCTATAAATCTGTTTGTATGCTTCTCATGATTATAAACCAAGGATTATTTATGCAGTCATTACTAATAAGTATAGCAAAAAAAAAAAGTAAATAGAAAACTTTTTTCTTTTTTTTTTTGGTGTTGCAATGCAGAATTTTAATCAAATTTTGTGGTGAAAGTGTGACTTTAAGTCATTTTGCCATGCTCTCATGCATTTGAAAGTAGAAACACACTAGACAATTGTGATTTCTTGTGCCATATTCTTCAGTACCATAAGTTAAATTTGGATGTAGCAGTTTGAAAATACTGTATTTTCTTAGTCACAATGTCCCTATGTTTGTCATTTCGCTGGTCTAACTGTATTGAGCCTAGGGACATACAAAATACTGAGTTTATTTTTTCTTCTTAATCAGTACTGAAATTAAATTAAAGTCAATAACAATGGATTCCATACATTGCCTTGGCTTATAAAACAAACATTTATTAAGATATGTTTCTTTTCATCTTCCTGTCCATGTCATATGTAGATGAAACATATTTTTAGAACCATGTGATTTTGTATTAATGATGAAATCACTTAGAAACCTGCCTGTTTGAGGTTAGTGGTAAATTGTTGTGTAATTGCTGCGGTGCTTAAAATTAGGGTAAGTTTGAGGAAGTCTTTGAATATCAATTTAATTACCTTTCAGAGATTAAAGATACTGGGTTTTAATAATGTCTTTCCAGAGGAAGATAAGCAAATAGAGTATTTTCTGTGTTATCCATAAAGTTATTAAGGTGCTAAGAAAAAGGCACTAAGTTTGAGTCTATTCAGGAATATGAGCACAGGTAAATTGTGTAGTTTGGGTAGATTTAGGGATAATTGTTTTGTGCTTGTGTGGATTAGAAACACCCCCACCTGGGGTTTTGATGCCACCTAAGAGCACAACTGTCTCTGATCCCAGAATTAGAACTCTCAGTCCTACATGTCCTAGTGATATCAAAAAATAGCTTTGCTAGTCTCATAAACATCTTACAAAGAAATGGTGTTGCAAACCTTTCCAGGTTTCCAAAGGTGCTATATATATTCAGTTACATTGATAGAGGGTTTGCTTCCAGTTCTGTGCATGTATTTAAAAAAAAAAAGACTCATGCTCCTGTTGAAAGCTGTCACTCAAAGCATGGCACAGAAGATTACTCTAAGACATACTTAGTTTCCACTGTATTACACTTTTTAGCTTCTGAAAGGAACTAAGGGTACTTTAGGTTGCAAACATTCCTACTATTACTGTAGGTGATGCATTAAAGGGAAACAGATTTGTTCACGTCTAAACTTAATGCACTTTCCACGAAGTGTCCCCAATATGACCCCAAATAAGAGTTCTCTTTTTTTTTTTCTTTTTTTTTTTTTCCATCATGGGACCTAAAAGCATTGCTGACTCTTCTGATGGACTCTTCTTTTCAACCATGGCTTCCATTCCTCTTAGGCTTTTGACCTGAGCTCTACTGACTAGCTTGCTATGTGTTTGGCTTGATGAGTTAGAGCTTCATGCTCTCCTGCTTCTATCTTACATATTCTTTTCTATCAAAGCAATAATAAGAATAGTCCTGGGATTTTTGCCAAAAGTGACTCCTAGCTCTCAAATAATGAAATATTTCTACCTTTTTTAAAGCTGAAACCTCCAGATTCCTCTGAGCATAAACTGAATTCCAGGATGTCCACAGAGAATTTAAAACTTTAAAACGTGCCTTCGCAGAACTGAAGGTGTTTGCAAATCTCACTTCTTGTTTGCTCTGAATAAATGTGGTAGCTTTACAAGAGTTCCAGACAGAATGGATTATGTTCATCTAATCTCCTTATTGAACAAGGGAAGAGATACAGATAATACTTCATAAATGCACATGTTGTAAAGGTAGCAGCTACTATGAAAATAGAGAATTTTAGCTGAATAAAAATCTAACTAAAACCTCTACTGCAGTTTTCAGTACTCAGTATATATTTAAATAGGAAATAATACTACTTAACCTCTGCAGACATATATAATAGCTATGATTCTTTTGTCTCCCCCCCCCTGCTTTTTGGGTGTTTGGTAGATTCGGTACATCTTTTTTTTTTATATATTCAGGAATTGCTTCTACCACTTGGTTTCAAAACAAAGCTCTCCATTACTGTGCTATGTATAGGGCAGCCTGCAAATTATTCAAAGTAGCAGACATTAACTATTACTTCCCTCAAGTCAGCAGCTGTTTGTGCTCACTCACTACTTAATCACTGTTTTCTCTTATTTATCAGCAAAAATAAAGCAAAGCATGAAATAGCAGGGATGCTCTGGCACAGTTTCTTTTAAAGCAGTTCTTGCATTAAACTCCACACAAAAGCTTTCACAGATGAGCAGCATTCCTTGGGCAAATATTGTGAGAAATACAGATTAGACAGGCTATATATATATATCTCAAATGTGCGAGGAGATAGAGTAATGAACCTGATCTTAGACTCTTATGCCATCATTACTGGTGTAATGAACTTTCCAGTTTTAGAGAGCCAGTATGACAGGTTTGGCCTGGGGAAAATTTTGGAAGAAAGCATCAGAAAATCTCAATATAATCGGTCTGTCACACAGGCATAGGCTTATCAAGATGTGAATTAGAAGTTTTAACTAATCTATAATAAAATCACGATGAAAATTGTGAAATGATAAATTTTTCCTTCCTTTAACTAAAATTTCTATTAAAGCTACCTTTTATTAGTATACAGCAGACAAATTAGTCACATAACAGACATTAATAAGTGTCTGAAATAAGGAGGCTTTTATAATATTTTTTTTATTCCTACATTCAGCAGAGGAGAGGGAGGTAGTTATGTATGCACTGTAGAAAATGGATTAGGAGAACTATGGAGTTTACTTATTTATGGTCACTTCTACAGTTTTTACAATTACTGAGCAATGCTTTGAAAACCTCTGTGCATAATTCACAGACTCACTGAATTTCCATCTTGAGTTTATTCTATTTACCAGAAGCTGTGAATTTAAACTCATTTTAAATATTACTCTTTGCAAATTTAATAATAAATAATATAATAGCTTGCCAAGGTATATAAGATACCATATTGCTGTGCTAAACAAATTAGGCCATGTATAAAAAAAGTCCATTTAATGGAACTTTCTGTCAAATGAAAGAATGCTTTGTCTGCCACCACAATAATGCGGGTTTATGTTGAGATGAATGTCAGAACAGGTTTCTATTTCCACCATAGTTATAATGGGCAGTCTTTCCAGGTACTTCATAATACTTCATAAGTACTTTCTAGGTACTTCCTGCTCTGGTAGGGGGGTTGGACTCGAAGATCTCCAAGGTCCCTTCCAACCCCTGACACCCTGTGATAATAAGTAAGAGATTGTACTCAAAATGAATATGTAAATCATTTTTTGGACTCTACTAATGGTTTGGCAAGTTTGAAATCAAAACTTTCTTTGAAATAAAATAGTGGGATTTATTTCAATGTTTGGTAATCTCATTGGTGTAAGGAGGATCTCAGCTGTAAATCTTGTTGCAAAATCATTTTTTCCATCCTCCCTCAAGTCTTATAAATTAAGGTATCGTGTGAATGCCCTGCCCCATCAGGTAATACTTGTTTCAGCAGCTGAAACAACAGCATTTGTATCCTGGAATCTAGTGATGATAGGGTTGCAAACTGTGTTGCACAGTACAATAACTGTCGTCTCCACAAAAAGCCAGTAGCAGAAAGTGAAGGCTGTAAATGCCTGTATCATTTCTGCTTCTGTTAAACTGTAGAGAGTAAAACATTCTCCTGCAGTTTCCTGAACTGTGTGCACCACGTCTGTTAAAAAATAACCTATTCCTAATAGTTCTTCTATCTTTATTGTTTCTTTTGCTTTACTGTTTATGCTGTGAAATATAAAATCCATTTACCACTTGTAAGAATGTCTTTTGTGTATTTCTAAGTGGTTCTATTGATGTAATTAGTGAATGATCAGCACGGCCTTGGCTTTGTAAGAATAATTCCTTAGAGAAACTGTGCTTTAGTGAATTCTGAAGTGTCCAGCGGTTCATTTGGTTTCCTGCCTGGAGGCCAGGACCTCAGTTTCTTGATACCTAAATAGCTCAACAGCTGGAATCCTTGCTGGGATAATGCAAATGAGTGAGGTTTAAAGCATTAGTGCTCCTCACTACTCCTACATGTCAATTGTGAAATATTAAAAATGTGGTTTAGACTTTAGTTTTTGTACCTGTATTCTTTGAAAACTCAGGTACTCGATTACCTTAAAATGCACCCTATTTACAAGGTTTAGCATACTATAAAAACTTGCATAATAGATAAATTAGGCCCATATAGAAACAAACACTTGCATTGTCCCTATCAATATAGTACCATGTATTGCTTAATTTCTTGTTACCTATAGATCATCTTTTTGGAATAAAAAATTAAAAAAGCAGACAGCAAATCTGGCAAACCATTTGAGAAAGAAAAGTAAATTACACAGTTAAAAACTCCTTCCTGAAAATACACGACTTTAGGCAATCTCAGCTATAAGCCTAAGGGTTGTTATAGGAAAGTAGTTCCATAATCATGAGGGAACAGGTGGACACCAAGGTCCAAGGAGTACAAAACAGTTAACACTTTAGGGGTTGAAATCCTTTGCTTAAATTGTATTTGGAAGCAATGTGGAAGCCATTGAAAATCTCAGGTTGTGTTTTCCACTCCTCTACCTTTCTATAAGCTGTTAAAATGCAATAAATACTGCAATGATGATGTACAGAAAACAGTTTAATATCATGTTCCCTAGTGCAGCAGTGTGGATTGCAAAATAACTAATTTTATGCCCATCAAAATAATATCCCCATATTAAAAGTCCTTTTACTGAACGACACGTAATCCTACTTTTTGGTAATTTGGACACGATCTTTGTTTCTATTTACTTTCACATTATTTTGATTACTTCTAAGTTAATAATCTAATATCTGATACAGGTTTCTCATAGTTAGAACTACCTCAAAAAAAGATTTCTAATGGAGTTTTTCCTGTATCCTAATACAGCTCCAATGTCTGTCTGTTCCTCTGTGTCTCCTACGTTTCCTGTACGACCTACGAAAATCTGTCTTTTATTCCTGCCTGGGAAATCATTCATTAAATGCCCAGCATTTTAAACAGGGCTAGGCAATAGTATTGTTAAGCTGGAAAGGCTTTGTGGCTGCTGTCAGGCTGGTTTTTGACCTTTGAAATATTGGCTCCAGTAACATGTTTGGAGATTTATGTAGTTCCCTTAAGAAATTGCAATTTTCATAAAATTAATCAGGCTCTGTCCATTAATCCCTATTTGCAGCTTGTGTGAATACAGTGTTCAGAATTAGGCAGAGAAATGCTATTCATCTGTATTTTTCTGCTTTAAATGGACCGTTGCTATCTAAATTATTTAATGAGTGTTCAAATAAAACCAGGTTTATCTGTTTGGGGTTTTTTGGCAAGACAGAAAGCGGAGAGATGGGAGTGTTAGGGTTATGATGGGTAAGATTTGATATTTTTTTTTGTTCTTCTCTAATCTCTGTAGACTTAGATTCTGCTCTCAGATCATATGGTCTCTCTTCTCTCAGACTGTACAACTGTCAGTGGTTTGTGGATGGACATAAACTGTGAAGTAGCTGCAAGTCACTTCAGGTTACACTTGAATGGCTAATACGTATTAAGCAAGTACAGTAGGCGTGCTGTGCTCTCCTGTATGGAAGATAAGTTTGGAAAGAGAAAAAGTGATCTGGATTTAGACACATTTCACCAAAAGTTATTCAAAGTAGTTTGTCAAGAAAGACAGCTCCATACAGTAGAAGTAAGACTATTTAATTCTGTAGGTTCCATATCTTCAAGATATCCCGGACACGACTGCCACTTACGTACTACACCATAACCTACCTCAGTCCCTGGACATGCTGCAACACATTGTGTTCCCAATGGCAATTTCATGATGGGTTATAGCACTTTGCTTGCTGTTTAGTAGCCATGATTTTCTGACTGCTGTGCAACCATAAAGAAAGGAAACCCCTATCAGCATCCACTTTAAATTAATTTGTATTTTGTGATTTGTATTAAAGCATAATGTCTTTTATGTGTCACTTTTAGTGTGGTGATTACCATTAGAATAACTGGCTCATGTTAATAATTACACTGTGTGGAATGAGAATTTTTCAGCCTTGCCTTTGGGATTGCACTTGCAATTCCCTCAGTGGTGCCGGCTGCACGGTGCCGATGAGCAGTGCTGAGTACAGCTCTCTTGCTGGGCTTCTAAGGTGAATTTTATGGAAGGATCTTTTAGGGTGGGGTGGAGGAAGGGTCCATTTTGTAGATTTTACTTTTTAAAATACCAGGAAGCCCAAAACTGTTTTTATGAGATGACAATTCTCTAATTTTAGCTTACTAAGGAGGGCAAGATCCTTGTAGCAAGAAGTAGAAATCAGATCCTGAACTGGTGTAAGAAAAAATGTATCAAGCCCTTTCTGTTTCTTATTGTCAATAATATAATAGGTAAGAAATAAAAATAGAGCTATTTTCTGAATGTATAAATCCAGCTCTTGGATAAACCAAGGACACTTCCTTTCTTATTAAAAACCTGGAGGTTATAAATCAAAGAAAGCTTGAAAGATACTGCTCCAGTACTTGAGGAAATGTGCTAAATGAACTGAAGCCCAAGACAAGTCACAGAAAACTGTTTTAGAAGACGTACAACTATTAGATGTTCTTTTAAAAGTTAGTTACTTAACTGCCCTCTTGCTTTATACCGAAGACGGGGATTTTTTTTGGCTGTGTGACTTCTGATGTGGTTTCTCATCAGAAGTAAGCACTGTGGAACAGCTGTGCTCTAATATTAACAAACCCTTTCTAAAAGATGTCTGTACTTGGCCTTACGCTGCTTACTCTTACCATCTGAAATGCAAATTAAAATACAGTTATTTCAAGATCGATCTTCATTTGTATTCCTGGACACAGCAATCAAAAATCCAAAGCTCCCTTGAGGGAATTCAAACAATTTTGACTTATCCTCAAAATAAGTGCATAGCTTTTCTGAATACAATAAAGAAAATCTCATATTCAGTTGAATCAACCCCTTGCATATTAGGTTAAAGCCCCAACTCTTCAGTGCAGAAGATAAAAATTATTTTTTTTCTGTCTATCATGCAATATTGCTGTATTTGGAAAGCTGCACGGTCTGCATTCTGTCCAGGGAAAAGTGAACTAAAGAGTAGACTAGAGAGCTGTTTTGCTGCATATAGATGGTAATGTCAAAAATTATGAGCAGTTTCTATTTTTCTTTATGTTCCCTTCTATCTCAAATGTATCAGAAAACTGTTTTGTAACTCAACAAGTAGTGCTGTTTTCTTTTGTTGCACGGAACCTTCAAAATGTAAAAATATTTTTCTTGATCTTGAGTTTAGAAGCCTTAATGCCATGTCTGTAGCATTTTGAACTATAGCTACTAGATGTATCTTTAGATTTTTACAGTGATTTACAATCATCTTCATTGAGACAAGAGTATCACTTGAAATAGTTTGCACTTTGCCCATGATTAAGAACTTGACAATCTGTCGGAATTTGTGTTTTGTTTTCTCTTGGGAACTTTATATTTCTGTCTGTCATCATAACCTCTAACAGACTGCTTCTGTTACCAGGGCTTCTTCTGATACCACCAGCATATCTATGGATTTTGTTTAGAGGTTCAGGGCTTTTGAGTATCTTTTCCCATTATGTAACTTTGTAGAAATTTCTATACCTTATACTAGAAGGAAATACCATCCCCATCAGCAGCTTAAGGTATTTGCTGACCTCGGTTTCCACATGTGAAACACCAGCTCTCATGCTATAATGATTATATATTTGAAAGTACAGGCTTGGATTTTGATTTGCAACAGATAACTACCAACGTTCTTTTTACCATAGTCATATAATTGAAGAAGTATTTCTTGGCCACTCAAGTGTTTCATACTTTACAGCTACTCTATTCCTATTTAATTTGGGCTATTGCTATAATATTTTTTGAGCAGAGTTTCATTAATCCTTCAGAAACCCTGTTTGAAATACTTGGAGATTTTCCTTTTAGTCTCTGCTTTCTCCTTTCTTTTCTCCATGTTACTTTAGTAGACGAATGCCAGCTCCACATCTTAGCAAACTCGTAGTGAAAAATAAACACAAAAAATGGAAAAAGCTACAGTAAGATGAACAAGTCTGAGCACAAAGCACATACACCTGCAAATGCACACAGAGAGAGACGTGTGTCCTCAGTACCTGATTTAGATACCTGGACTGCAGTCAGGTGTTCCTGTTCAACTGTATTTTACTTGTGTCCTTATGTTTCTGATTTTTTTAAATCTGTGTAATCAGATCACATTGGAGGCTATTCTTTTAAGGGGAGTAGCTCCCTTAAACATGCTATGTAGAAATTATGGCAAAGTAAAAGCAAAATTATATTCCAATACCCTTTAATCCTGCATTATCCTTTAGTAAATGTGGGTTGTTTTCTAGCTGTGTTTTAAAGAGCAGATGTCTATTTACATAATGTTAAGATTTAGTTAGGGTTTGAAGAAGGAAAATTACATCTCTATTTTACAGTGTGACTAATATATGTGTAAAGGATTAGATAAAACAATCCAAACCGGTCTATGATTTACACCTTACTTCTAAGCAAGTCTTTGTGCTTGAAGCTGTATCATGACTGTAAAACAGCATAGCTAATTTTTAGTAGAGTGCATGAAGGGGTACCTCATCTATAGCAAAATACATCCCTAGCATCCTTGGGAAGTAAGATCATCTTGTTATGGATTTTATTCTCTTACTAGCCAATTTGTATGCTGTTGAGCTCCCTTCCGTATGTTAAGTCAGAACGGGAGGTGATAACAATATCCAATATAGCCAGCATATGGCTGCAACTTCAGCCTGAAACCACATTTCAGTGACTCTCTATTTCTAAATCCCACCCAAAGAGCTGCTGTTATTTTCATGTCTCCACATGCAGTTTTCCTTAAATGTAATTTTGATTTTCCATGTGTCAGTGCAATTACAGCTGGTTTTTGTTTGCCATTTTAATTGTTGTCTGTAGTGCGCCTTGCCTCTGTAGCACTGTACAGTTACATGAGTGTGAAAAAACTTAGTTCCTGACCCCCAAAGGTGGGAGGAAAAGGGACACTGGAAGGCACAGGACAGCGAAGAGCACATTGTTTTGTGTAAGAAAATCCTGATACTTTTCTTTGTGAAAATTGTGCCCTTTATAGAAGCGAATTTGATGTGAGAACCAAAACCCATTTGTGACATTTACCTTGTCTGCTACAAATAATTGAAGTCTCTCAATCCTGCTCTGTGTTCTGCCCTTGCAGTTTAATC
This sequence comes from Megaceryle torquata, assembly GCA_024611175.1. Taxonomy (NCBI): domain Eukaryota; kingdom Metazoa; phylum Chordata; class Aves; order Coraciiformes; family Cerylidae; genus Megaceryle; species Megaceryle torquata. The sequence continues at coordinate 115,541 of JANIJG010014286.1, forward strand.
TGCTTTAACATTTCACAGTCTCTTTTGCACCTGGTCAAGTCATCACTATGATAGGTCTAATACTAATCTTCTTTTTGTTTAAGTTTGAAATTTGAATCCTTGATACAGGTAACTTATTTACTTTACTTGGTCCTAAGCTTTCTTTACTTGGTCCTAAGCTTTCTTTAACATAGAGCACTTCTCCAGCAGAGTCTTATACTTTGTTTTTACGATAGAATGTTTGTTGATATTAGGGTTTTCAACTTGTTATTTTCCTTGTACCAAGTTTTGGATGTGCAGAGTTCAGAGGGTTATATGTGCACAGAAGTTCATAATATGTCCTCATCTAGTGAGCAGTTGGTTGCAATATGACTGTTAATATCTAGTATGACCTTCAGCACTGACACTCCACTTCAACATTGTTTTAACTGATCTACCATAATAGAAAAACAAAATAGAGTTAAAATGACATTGAACCGTATCAGGAAAGCAAGGAAGAAGTAAACACATTCATCCGTGTCACAAATTTGACCAGCTCTAAATGCAGTGTGGCAGTAGCTCTCTTGCAGTAAAGCTCTCAGTGGGTCAGAGACGCTGCATGGTCACTCCATAGTTCTCTTTCACTTAACCATAAATCAACACAAGTCTGACAGAGCAAAAAATTTATTAAAATAGAAATTAGAGAAAAGAAAAAAAAGATACTTATCCAATAGAACAGAACCCTCTCTTCATTATTTCCTTAGGTTATTCTAATACTATGGACTGTTCCAACAGCTACTGAGAAACACTTCTCATCTGACAAGCACAGAAGAAAATTTCTAATTTATTACACTGGTTTTAAATTAAAGGAAATGATATTTTGTTTGGATGTGGCAGCAAAATATAGAAATAATTCTGTGATCAAAAATCATGCTAACCTACCTTGAATATACTGTCAGTGTACTAAGAAAGAGGGCAATTAAACATTCACATGAACACATTCTTTAAGTTAGAGAGGGCTTATTCTAAATGCTTTTAGCTTCTAACATTTAAATTATAATCCAGATGCTTAATTTCTGCAGCTTGTTCACTGACTTTTACTTTAAATGCCATAGAGCTACAGCATTATGGTGAATTTTTGCAATGGAAAGGCTTGATTAAGTATTTTTTACACAGCAGTTAAAAAAAAAAAGTTTTTTTCCAAAGCTGCACTACTGAACCCTTTTTAAATAAAGATTAAAAATCTGTTGTTCATAGATTGTATTTTTTAAAGTTGTCATACTAAAAGAGCATAATAGCCTAAAGAGGTTTCACTTTGAACTTAGTTGTTCACAGGTTCTCGTGAAGAAGAACTTTGAACATATTCAGGCCTTTGGTGATGTCAGTAAGAGTGCATGAACACAGAATTGTCCCTTAATCAATGATGGACTTTTTCCTGATATAGACTATTTGCAGAAGTCAATCGGTGTGTAGTTAAAAGAACCATATAGATATTTCCATTTTGTCTAATAATTCTTTTAATAATTCTCTAATGTTTGTCTAATATTACAAACTGAATTAAATAATCAAAACTGCACCTGCACAATTTTGAAGAAGGGGGAAAAAAAAAGTACTACAGTGCATGGTGAAAAATCAGAAATCATTGTAAGCATTCCCCCTGCCAGTAGTCATCCTTTCTGGTATTCAGAACTTCAGAAAGGTCTTAAGAGTTTCTATATAGGATATGGGTCTCCATTCAAATAACAGAGGAATTGGATGCAGTGTTCTGAAACAGGTATTGTGTAGGTTTATTACGTTGTCATCTCCTTGTGCTTCATGGCTAAGAATGGTTTTTACATCTGTTCCTTTGATTGTCATTACCATATATTAAATTTCTCTCTTTGTCTCACATGGTATTAATAGAAAGTCATATTTTGGTTGAAATATTCTGAATGATCTATTGCCACTCATATATATATTCACACGACATTAGTCATCTTCTAAATCTTTAGCTCTTGTCTTCCAGATCACATTCCTGAAAACCAGACTGCTTTAGTCTGCTTATTTGAGTTCACGTTTCGGAGCTTGTTCAGCACGGTACCAACTTTGCATATAAAGATCCAGGTTTCTGTGCCAAGAAAATATATGAGTTCTACGTACTTGGGCTCTTCTTCCCAACTTATTTGATGTTCCATATTGTGAAGGGCAAGCTTGTGATTAACTATGTGGGTACACAAGTGTATACCCACCTGTAAGTGTAGTTACATTCACAGACACACAAGCTTCGAGCTTCTCTTTAAATGAATTGAATTATTATTTCAACACAACACCACTTCAGTTTTAATGAGGTCATCTGCTGCATCATATGCCATTACTGTATTCCTGTAAGTGGAATAAGATGCTCTTTCATCTTTTTTTATTCTTTTTTTGCTTGTTTGTTTTTATCATTAACATTCTTATCTCTTTGAGCACTGGGGCACTTAACGTAGTAAAGCAATAATGATGCCTTTCTCTCCATGTTCTTTTATCAGGCTTAATTTTGTCAAATTTTAAAACTTTTAAAGTCCTCTTCATACCAGCAATGTAGGCACTTGGAGTGGAACGTAGTCCTTTTGTGGCTCTTGCCACCAAATGTGGGACAAAGTGTCACTGTATTTTTCTTTCCGCTTATAGCAGGTCTTGATGAGCCTTAACTGAGATGGTGATCACTGGTTCTCAAGTGCGTTGTCTTCTTAGGGTACCTTGGTGAAAGTTCTGTTGAAAACACAAGTGAATTATATTTGTACTGTAGAAAGTTCTGCTCGGCAACAGAAAAATACCTTCCAGCTGGCTGAACCTGGCAGGTTGCTTTTTTTGTTCCTTTGATTTAAGAGCTTGAGGGAAGAAGACAATTCTAAAATACTTAAAAAAAAAAAATCAACCAAACAACAACAACAACAAAAACAAACAAACAAACAAAAAACCCAAACAAATAAATCCCCAAAGTACAGGACAAACTTGCTGTGTTAGCAAGTCTGGCTTAATCAAGAGAATGCTTTGTAATGCTGCGTGATCTACTGTGTGGGGTTTCCCAACTCTGGACAGATTTTATTGCTGCTGTTTGACCCAGAAGTCAGAAGAACTCAATGACTGAGGTCATGTCTTCATCCACCAGAAAGGAATGGATGTAGTGAAAGGTTTGCAGTTTTGAGAAAAGAGGCTGCCTAAAAACTGTAAGAACACAGATTTGAGGGGAGAGTTTTCAAAATTCTCTAATTGATTCAAGTGCTTAAGTATTGCTTTCAAACACAATCTACCTATGTATCAGTATGTGCTGTTAAATCCACAGCTGAATGTGGTGCCTGACTAACATTTTAAATGTTGCTTTTAAGCTCCATGCGTAATTTAGGGGCCTTAGAAAATGTAGCCAAAAGTACTTAAGGGAAGGTAACACTTCTATAATGTGCTGAAGATTTTATTCTTACAACACAATGTTCTTGTTTTGATTTTATCGCATTTTTCAACTTGTTCTCTAAAAGTAATTTCTTTCACATACATAGGACTCACATTACGGTATCTGCAACCTACTGACGGTTGTCTAATCTAAACTGCTTCGTTTGCATTTGCAGTCTTACCTGGAAAAATGTTTCAGTGTATGACAAGTGATCTATCTTAATAACTATCTCTTCAGTATGACTTATGGTGAATAATCGACTTGTTTCAATTTATACCGTAAAATATATATCACAGCTTTATATATAACCCGGCTCAGAAAAAGACTCTTCAAGTGTACCTGCCTTACATGGTCAAACTGTTCCTCAGAAGAAAATTTATTTAAGTTATAATGGTTCATTTCACATTTTTAAACCCGTCTGCCCAGAGGGGACATACCACTGTGGTGAACGTGAAAATATAAATGCAGCTATGCCCTTGTGTAAGTGATTTAGGATATTGTGCTCTTTACTTCACCTCATAAGCAAATTCATATATAGAAGATTAATTGAGAAATGATTGGATGTTGTATTTGAGACACAGGTAATTGAATGGGGATCAGAGAAACCTAAAATGTAGTCTTTTAATTTTTTTTTTCTTTAAGGTTTTTATTCACTTAGCCAAAAATATATTTAATCCTTCCAGTTCATTTATAAAATAAATCCCATTCTATTCAGCTCTATTTTTTCCTGTTTTCCTATTGAAATTCAGCTCTTCATGCATTTTGACCTTTTCAAGAAAGCCTGCTTCATTGTGAATTGTGGGTGCATTAGGAAGGTAAACACATTCAGTACTTGTTATTCAATGAGTTTGGATTTAGAAAGTCATTGTCAATAGGCTAATCCTTTTGTACAGACAGTCTCTTTTGGCTAAGAGGCATCTTAAACAAATAAAGGTTTTACCAAAATGCTAATTTCTCAGTCTTTCTGTCAGTTGTCAAAGAACAAATCTCAGGGGAGGCCTTAAAATTGGTTATTTCTAGTTCATATTCACTTCATGCCAGCACAGTTTCAGAAAGAATTTCTGTATACAGAAGTCTAGTCACAGACTATTTGTAACTCTACTCAAGAAGTCATTAAAACCTAGGATTTTCTTGGAGTGTTTCATAAGGATGAGGGCAAGGATGAGTTTATCTGGTTTCAACAAATATTTATAAATACCATGGATAGCAAGGATACCAAATTCAGCAGCAGATTTGCTAGGCACTTAAGAAATGATTGTACCCCCATTCTGATTAAATGTCAAGTGGCTCTTGAACTCCATATCACATTATTCACCAAGCTGATATATTTTCGATTGTTGGTTGAAACGTGGACGTAGAAATTGGGGATTCTGAGAGAGAATTTGTCCTGGTTTGAGTGAGAATAGAACTACTTCTGTTCAGTGATTTTACTTTTCAGGCTAAGTTCTTCTACTTGCAACCATTATGTGGGCAGAAGTTCAGCAATAAATAAGGTGAGGCTGCGTGTGCTTATTTTTTTTTACCTAAGTCTTTTCAATGCTTCACAGTCTTCCTACAGGTTCTATATTTCTGTATATTTCTACTTCAGAAATGAGACATGACTGCAGAAGAAAATGTCCATCCACCCAAGCAGGCATTAGAAGAGTCCTCCTGAAATACAAGATGCCAGAAATTGCTTTAGATTCCCAGCATCCAGTCCTCTGAAACATAGCCTAAGCTTATGAGTGAGAGCCACAGGAGATCAAAATTACAGTGAAGATACTCTTCCCTGGACCTCTTTTTAGATTCTGTTCTTCATGAGTTACAGCTGGATGAGGCCAAATTTAATTTTCTGTTCAATTTTGGGGTTAAGGCCTCAGATTTCCCACCTTGTACAAATTTTCCTCCTTTTTCAGTGAGGACATACATTTTGTCCACAAAATTAATGAGTCTATAGGAATATTTTAGATTTTTTAACATAAATTTCCCCCCCCCACCCCCCCACATTGGGTTCCTTTCTAATCCATAGCTTTTGCATTAAATATCCTGTTTTAAATGAAGTGTGCAATAAAAGCATGTCAACAGAAATTTCTCCTTAAAAATTTCAGTACTTCAGTACTTATAAATTGTTTATAAATGAATCACATGTTAATCATAAAATACATATTTATTTTGAAGTTTATGACTAACAGTGCTTCATTGAGATATACTAAATAATAGAATTATACATATTAACTGGTCAACAAAATAAAGAGTGGTTCCTCAACTGCTTCAGCAAACTCCCACAGGTTGAGGGCAAACTGGAATGAAGTCAGGTGTTTGCTGTAGATGTGATCTATTGCTTTTTCTCATACCAGCCTTCATGATTTATGTTTTTCTGGAGATCTTTTTCCCAGACTGACATTTACATATCAGGTATTTAGTATCCTTCATATTTGCATGCATATTTAATTTTTTATTAAATACTCAGGACTTCTATCAGAGAGCATGGCTGGCTGAATGCTAAGTGATTGACTGATCTGGGGGATAATTGTATGGATTCAGCTGGAGCCAGAATGTGCCTGCTCAAAAGTCAAAGTGCATACCTGTAACTGCTTTGGATTTGGACCAATTAACACGAGAACAGTCAAGAAGGTGCCAGTGATTCCAGGAACAAAAATCTGCTTCATTTTCCTTCTAAAAATATTTTTACATAGCGGTGGATGAAATTTAAAGATGATATCTGGGCAGGGTTTGTTTTCCCAAGGAACTTTTTACAGCATGGATTGATGGCTGGTTATTCCATTGTGTCAGGGAATACAGTTAAAAAAAAAACAACCCACACCTTTAGAAACTGGTCTCTAGGCAGTTCAAATTACTGTGCAAAGTAAGGCTCTTTTGTAAAGTCTTGAAAAACACTTAGCTTCTATTGGAATAGAATACAGTAAATAATTTTATTAGTTCAACAACCAAATGGCCTTCTGCTCCACTGTTTTGTTCTGAATTTATTTAACAGATTTGTCTGGAGATTAATTACTGCAAATACATTACTAACTTCCTTCAGTAAAGCTGGGGGCTGTACTGATTATATTCCTCCTGCTCTATCTGCCACTTGCACTGTATATTTCATGATTTTCATATTCTTTTGGGTTTCTAAACCATGCAGGAAATAGCTACACAGGAAAATAGAAGGTCAATCCCAAAGCTGGCCTGCTGAATGCTGATCTAACTTTTAGTTTGCTTCCCTTGATTAGAGGAGATGAGGGAAGCATAAACTGGGGGTTTTGTCCCTGAAACTGCTTTCCTCAGGCAGGCATTTGTGAACAGCCTGTATAGCAACAGGCTATGTTCAAAATGTTCTACTAGGAAGAACATCAATAGCAGCAGATACATCAATAGCATTAGGTCAGTAATAAATGCGAATAACTTGAGCACAGTAATAGGCACGGCAGGAGTCTGAGGTATGGGAGTAGTGTCTGAAGGAAATAATACGGCCTCTCAGACTGCACCTAGGAAAGAAAAAGGAATAGATTCCATTATTTTCTTTTCTATTTATTTATTTTAAGTGCATGTAAGTAGGTCACTATATCGAAATTTATTTATTTTGCATTTGTTTGTATTGCATGAATTCAACCAATAGCTTTTAAAGAACAAAGGGGCAGGAGGAAATCAATGAACTGTTGTTTTAAATTAGTGGATTTCTGAGTGTGATTAGACAGATAGCCATCTGGTATTTCCTCTGTTTGTATTCTGTTTATTGACTGGAACAGTGCGAGCTCTCGTGCCGCAGTATCACTTTTCAGATCAGCCATTGTACATTCTCATAGACTTGATACAGGCATAAGTGCAGCGTGATAGCAAATGATATTCTGTACAATGTTTTTCTGGATATATGGAGTTTGGAAAATACATGTAGAAAATCTTAACAGGTTAAAAAAATGCAGAGGAAAGGGACAGAGCAATTAAACATTAATCTTAGTTTGACTGAGTGAAAGTGATTAACAGAAGACAAATGAAAATGGCTGACTGACAGAATGTTAATGGCATTAAATTGTATTCCCGGGCGTATACCTTCCCCTCCTTGCAAACACTGCTTTCCATGCTTTCCTTCAACGCCATGAAGTGTCACTGACATCAGCATGGATCCGCTTGGCCTTTAAGATGAGGCAATAGCTGCTACTGACATTAGTGTTTTAATTTTTGAAATTCCTGCATTTCTGAAGTTCTTGATCTAACTAATAATGTTCTTTACCCTATAAAAAAAAAAAAAAAAAAAGAGAATAAAATTACGATTCATATTAGGTTGGAAATAGCCTGTAAAAATGACTAAAGATGTTGAATACCAAGCAGACCCAGTAATTTAGAAACATCCAAAAGGTCAGAGAAATGCTTCCCTTGAAAATACAAGTAAGATGTTAAAAATCAAAACATTTTAAAATAAAGAATAATCAGACCAAAACAGCTATCCAGCCAACAGAATTGACACTAAATATTTTTTTTTTGCTGATTATTATCAAAGACACCCCCACCCCCCAAAGGAGAAAGGAGCAGCAGAAACCAACATGTGATAACCACAACTCCTGTTCCACCTCCCCCTGTGCCACTGGTGGGGAGGAGGTTAGAGAAAACTGTGAGCCTGGGAAGAAGGGAGGGGTGGGGGAAAGGTGTTTTAAGATTTGTGTTTATTTCTCACTACCCTCCTCAGATGTGATTGGTAATAAATTGAATAACTTTCCTCGAGTCAAGCTCGTGACAGTAATTGGTGGGTGATCTCTCCCTGTCTTTATCTTGACCCACCAGCTTTTCATTTTTCTCTTCTCTGTCCAGCTGAGGAGGGGGAGTTACAGAGCAGCTTTGGTGGGCACGTGGCATCCAGCCAAGGTCAACCCACCACATGGGCATAGTTTTAACACAAGATGATGAATATTTGAGTGTTTTGTACCTGGCTTTAGGCTTGTAAACGAATGTGTTACTCCGTATGCATACTAAATATCAGTGTTTAATCATAAATATGAGGAACTAAGCTGATAAAATATTCTGACTGTAGTAAATAGAGGACTTCATCTGAGCATGATTCTGTATCCACATGCAATATTGACAATAACAGCTGTCACTTACTTTTGCAATTAACTCATTTTGTGGCATAATCCTCAGAAGCTAGTAGTACGTTGGCTTCCCAACAGCAGTGTTTTGTAGCCAGATGTTTAAAGCTATATTGATGTGTATATATGAGGTCACAGTTGCAACAGGAGTGTTATGGACGTATTTTTTGTTCCCAACACTGTGTTTACCAATAAAGAATACCCACTGTATCTCTACCAGGGTAAGAGCACTTAAATATTTGACTCTGGTGTGGGTTCTGATATGGTCGTGTGTAACCAGTGCAGTGGTGGCCACTGAAGCACTGTCACTGCCTTGTTGTGAGGCCACCTTCTTACCATGCAGAGCCAATGCAGGGGCTTCTCTTAGCCCAGCTGCTCCATCCAGCTGTGCTTTGTACCTCACCCCATTCAAAGGCTACTCTGAGGTTGCAGCAAAAGCTGGAATACTGCACTGTCATGTGGCTCTCTCTCCACACACATGAAGCGGATTTAGCCAACTAGAACAGTTATGAATTGATCATGAATTAATTAAATACATCAAAAAGAAAGAAAAAAGCTCCAGATATTCTGAAAAACTCCCTGTGTTTTGTTAAGCTCCCATCCCTATCAAAGTTCTGCTTGCTGCATGAGTAAGTTTACATAACCAAGCCATAATCTAATTTATTTTGGTAATAGTGGAGATGTGACAGCACTAACAGTAGCCCAGGCTGTTTCAGTAAGTACTTTAGGTTCTTGGTATGTTCAAGGTTGATCTTGCTACATTTTCACAGCTCTTGTTATCTAATCTAAGTTGCATATGTCTACCCATGCTGTTGACAAGTCTCCTGAAAGTATTGGAATCATACCAAGAACTTAAAATAATCTCAAACTAGAAAAAAATCATTCTTTAAAGTTAAGCTTTCGTAATTCACTTTCCCTGTGTAGCTTTTGATCTTCCTCAGGTAGAGACCATATGTTATAGGCACGGTTTATTTGAAACTGGAAGATTTTGACAGGTATTTCTTTTGACATATGAATGTTAGATTTAGAAATGCTTAAAAAATAAAAGGAATCAAGATGAGAAATATTTTTATTCCCACCTTTCAAAATTACATGGGGATACAAAAAGGTCTTTACCTTGAAATTGAAGATAATTAGGATATCAGGAGCACTACAAAATTGGAGCCAGATTACTTTTTATTTTCAGTCGAAAGGGTTTGTCTGTCCACTTTTAGCCCCAAGCTTTTCTAGAAGGCACAGAAACTATTTCCCATGCATGATTTGTCCTTTCTGCTCATTGACAAAAAGGAATGCTTTCTGTTCTGTCAGGACACTGGTATTAATAGATTCTAGGGGTACTTTATGACAGTATTTAATGCAACATATTGTTTGCTGTATTTTGAAGAACAGCATAGAAACAACTTGTGCAGAGGAAGGCAGCTGAGCTGAACAGGAGTCCCTATAGAGAGTTCCAGACTGGAACAAAGCCTTTTTGTCATATTCCTTGACAGATGCATTCCTCCGTACAACTATTCAATAGTTCTTTGAGGAACTGAATGTATCTCCCATGAATCACCTGACAGCAGTATAAGGACGCTCAGTTTATAGCTTCACTAAGATGCAAACCTCTGCCCAGCCCATAATTATACATTATATTTAAAAAAATATCAATTACATAAATGAAAATAAATACTGGGCAATTTTACAATCAGGTGCATCATCAAAGACACAGTATGGCAGCATAATCTGCTCTTCATCTAATGGCTTGACATGTCATCACCCTGTATTTATTATGCTACAGTAATATCAACCACACTACTTGCTTGCTTGTTCTTTCATTCTCCTTGTCCCATCTTTTTTCAGGTAGTGATCCCAAAATACTGCCGTACGCAGATTCCTGCATGTTATAGTATTTTGCATACGCCATAAATCATATGCCAGCTTTGTCAGAATTAATTAGTTCTTGTTAGTGAATTTCAGTGTTCTAATTGTAGTTTGGGATCACTTGTAAAGAGAAACATCTGCACCATTATGGTTTTTATCCTATTTTATAATTTTATTGTATTTATTTTATTATAGTTTATTATTTATGATAATTTATATTGTTTATTCATCTTAAAATGTTCTTGTATTTCCCCTGTTCTGTCACAGATGAATACACAGTTTAGCCTTTACTTTCCAAGTCCTTAGAAAGCAGAATAGACTGAAGTGGGTGGGGCTTTAGTCATGTGGTTGAGGTTCAGCTAGCAAAGTGTAATTAAAATAGTGGAAAAGACTTTTAATGATCATCTGAGTCCAGGAGGGAAACTTGATAAATCCTTCTATTTTAGTAACAAATCCAAGCATTTAATGATCCCTGCAGGGAGAAACATGTTTAAAACCAAAAAAATCTACTCTCTCTTTAAATACCTTAGCAGATGGGTATGTGCCTCTTAGATGGACAGGAATTTAAAAGAGAAAGACAGAAAAGGGAGCTCCTGTTCATGCTGAAAGCTGTGGTGTAGAGCCACTGCTCCCATACATGATGCTTTACGAGAAGACTGTAATGATTGCAGTCATTAGCAACACACTGTCGAGTGCCTGCTCTAGTTTTGATGAAATTGATGCTGCATGACCTGAATGAGAAAAGTGACATTTAATTCAGGTGCACTTGAAAAGATAAATTACTTAACCCCTAGGAGTTCTTAGCAGAGAGATGCTCGTAACTCAATAGATGATCTTCCAAAGAAGAGGCAAAAATATTTCTGTTTTTCCCCCCATTATCTTTGGTTTTTCAGGGTAAGAGATCTTTTAACTAGAAATGAATAAACTGTGTTTTATGAATGCCAGCATTTTAGAGAGTGGAATGGTAAACAGCACCATCATAAAGAATTTTGTTGCTGACTTACGAGAGCAACGGAGTATTTGGTTGCAAGGGGCTCGTGCTGTTGAGATTACATCAATCTTCATTATAGTTGCAAGGAAGAATAACATAACAATAATAAATCTGAATGTCCCGGGTGGATATTTACTATGTAAATGTTTAGTAAGTAAAGAAGGAAGTAAACCCCCAAAAGAGGAGGGTAGCTCTAGTGAAAGCTGGTGTTTTATACAAATAATTACTAGTCATTACTGTGGCATATATTTGATAATATTTTTCCTTGCAAAACATAGGAAGGCAAAAGATTTTGATAATTTACTGCAGAAGCCCTGTGGAATATTCTAGCAAAGGGTCCATGAATATTTGGTCAGCTGGGAGAGTTTCTGAACAGGTATTTTGTGAGTTGCAGTTCTCCAGGCTTTCTAGAAGTTAATTACTTGGAGAGGGCAAGACAGGGCGTAGTGAAAGGAGTAGCTTGTCCATCAGCATTTTAAAAAGTGCTAAGAGGCCTCTAGAGAGATGACATTTGGCTTCTTAAAATGCAGTTGATGTGTTATCACCAATCTGGTGACATACATGCCCCTAGAAAGATTAACAAGGTTTGCCAGATACGCTGCAAGGTAAAAATACATTGTCAGAACTTAACCAGGCTCGGAATGATGTCAAGTACAGATGTGCTCTTGAAGGATCCTTCTTAAAATCAGTTACAGTTAATTTGATGTCCTTAAGCTTGTTTCTGATATCTGTGCTGAGAGGCTTGTCAGAATTTCACCCCGTAGCATTTTCAAGGTGATTTGGACTGTTAAAAAAGATGCAGCATAAGAGAGGAGCTTAATTATAGGTAAGTGCATGAACAAAGTGTGATATAAGGTAATAGAGTTAATAAAAGGATGGTGACTAACACTATAATAATGGCGATACGAGTTTGTGATCCATATCCGGTAGACTTCAGATATGGTTGATAAAGATCCTAAATTAGTTTTCTAATTAATTGTTTGGAAACAAAATATTTTCATTTTACTTTCGTACTCCTTTTGCTTGATTGCCACCCTTTCATTTCATTTCCATGTTTCTACTTTTCTGCTCTATTTCGTCCTTTCAATAATTGCTTCTGCTTCTTTTCCTTTTGCCTCCTTTCTGTAATTTTACACTGCAGCTGGTCTTCAGATACCATAACACACCATAACAAATGCCACCAGTCCCTTGCCTTGTCAGTCATTAGGCAGTGTTTTTAACTGGTTATCAGCTTCCCAAATTATTCTCGCACCATCTGCTTGTTGAATATTTTTCATAGTTCATGTTTTTGGTTTTGTTCAATTATTCTTTAAGCTGAGACATTCTGCACAAGTAACATTAGTCTTTTGCTGTGATATTATCAGAAAGTTGTTGGTTTTTTCCACTACCTGTTAGTTTCTCAAGTAGTCCACAGCACTGACTCTCTGTAATTCTTAGTCTGGCAAAGCAGCCTGTAACTGCTGTCGTTTCAGAAGATTTTTTTTTCACTTGTTTTTCATAGAAGGGCCAAACGCTGTTTGCAGGCCTGAAAAATGTGCTATCTACTTTTCTCTGTTGTTTATCAAACCTGTAGATTTTAAGCCAGCTGTTAACCTACTTATAGGTGACGTGGAGCTAGCAGTAGTTTTATATATCTTACTCTCTTTCTTGTATTGTTAATGGTATTCCTGAGATGGAAGTATGACCTCCTAGTTTCTGTATCCCTTTAAAGTATTTTTGTTGGTGTAATTCATCCTTTACGTCATGCTTTCAGCACATTCTCTCAGTACCCACAGAAGCTTTGTGAGGAGGAACCCTAGGGTGACCCACGGCACATGTACTGATGCTGGTTTTCCCACAGAATACATCCAGGTATGCTCAGAAACAAGCCCGGAGGTGCCACCAAAGCTCCTGCAACCCCCATGTGTTACCTTTAAACAGCAGGGCCACCAGTGGCATTGGAGTGGCGTCAGGAAGCTGTCGATTGGCTTTCAGTGAACAGAAGTCCTCATTTTGCCAAGTTGGAGAACAGTAATGTGTTACTTGATAGCAGAACTTTGTATTATTTTCAGTTATTACCATCATTGTAATTTATACTTGGTAGCAGTTCAGGTAAGATAAATACTTGTGGGTTCTGAAAAAAAAAAAAAAATCTTAAAAAATAATCTATCTTCTGTCAGCTATGAAAACTGTGGCATAGTAAGATAGACATATACAAGCCTACAAGCCTGACTGGTCTTTAGTGGTTTGTGGGTTGTTTAGTTCTCTGTGTAACGTGATGCCAGAGTAATTTTTCATTCTCAACTCAGCTTCTCTGTTCTCTCCCGCACACATCTCTCTCTGCAGCTGCGTTACCACATCAACGTAACTGGTTATCCCATGGGAATACTTAGTGGTCTGCAGATGGGGTGGAATCACCAGAAATTGAAGTAGTTCTCCCTGGTCTTGGTTGAGTAGTTACTTTGTGATCTAATACGTTCTCCTAACAGAGGGATATAACTCTTCAGGTTCCCCGTGCAAGTTCCCACACTCAGTATTCAGTTTGCACAGATGCTTCCTTGTAATGGATCATAGGCTTTCTAAATTTCAATGAACTCACTTGTTAGTGAGCTCATGAGAACAGAAAGCTTGATAAGCAATACCAGTGACAGTTCATAAAGATGTTTATCCCATTCTGAATTATCATTGTAGGTGTCTTCATTTTCTCTGTCTTACCCTTAGAAGGTAAATGTCTATCATTTTTTTCAGCCATCAGAATATTTTTCCCCTGTACAAAAAAACAAAAAGAAAGAACCCCAACATTTTTAGAGTTGAAAACTTGGCTTCCTCAACTTTTCTGTGGTTTATAGTTCCTCATCTGATGGTGAAAATCAGTATTTTTTCTTTTTAGGAAAATGATTATGTTAAGGATTTGCAAAACTGAGTCTTCTCATTTTATTTTAAGTACTTCTTAATAAGCACTAAATATTTGGCCTTTCCCTGTCATTCAACAAAAAAGCCTTTCAGGAGCACAGGGAGGTGAGTGAATTCACACTCCAGCCCCTTGCCTGTACAATGAGAGGGACGTGGGGCTGAGAAAGGGGCACAGCTCACCTCCTTCTCCTGTGGCTGGTATAAGCCACACAACCTCTTGCACCATGCTTTTGCAGAAAGCTGACGTCTCTAAACTGAATATATGGAAGTTTTATATGGAATTTCACTTTCCCAGGCAAAGACTTTAACTTCTTACAGTAACAAATGTTGTTAATCTCCTGATTTTATAAACCTTGTGTGAACCCTGGGTCCAAGTTGTTTTGTTCATCTTTTAAAAATGTGATATAGTGGTAGAGGGCCACGAGGGAGCTCCTTAGCTGGATGTGCAGTCAGAGGTCATTGAATGGGTTAATTGCCTGCACTTATCTTTTAAAGCAAAGATACAATGTTTGGAGGAAACCCTTTTATACCATTTAATTCTTCACAAAGGTGCTAGAGCTTTTAGTTTCCAAATGTGCTAGGGTCATGAAACTTTATGGCCTAACAAAGTTAAGGTGTCATGTCTAATAATTGTCTTGTTTATTTTTACATCTGAGAACTGTATAGTTTGCAAAATATATTTAAATTATAAAATATTATAAGACCAAAATTTTTTTTTTTTTTTTTTTTTTTGTGATATTCCAAACTCCACAAACTCATTCATTGTGTCTAAAGAAAAATGGGGTTGGTGTCAGTTGCCATTCCACTTGTTATTCCTGATACGATGTCAAATTTGCTGGATTGCAGGTTGCTATTATTCCATTCTTGTCTTGAAAGGTGTATTCCTGACCTAAAATCCAGTACTGTTACAAGCTGATTCTTAGAGTGGGTGTCCCTTATATTCCTGAAAAGTGATTTGAAGCAAAAATAATTAAGTGCTCTTCCCGGGTAAAAAGCAGTGGATGTAGAACTGAATTTGTTGACCAGGCATTATTCTCTCAGTGTTATTCTTTGTTGTTGATATTCTTCAGGAACTAAACTGTGGGGTAATATACTTTATGTTTCCTTGTGTCAACTGCTTGTTGTATTGCAGGGTAGTTTTCCCATAAGTCACTCCATATTGCTGTGCTAATTTATCTGCAGGGTTAAAGACTAGAGTACTTCAAATGGAATTGGATAAATTAACTTAGCCAACTAAATGGGCTGTGTGCTGGAAAGAACAAACTTTAAAAACTGAGGTATCCTTCCCTTTGTTAGTCATAGAGCATTGGAGAACTAGGTATTTTAAGAAAGCTGTTGGATATAGAGTCTTGAAAGACCTGAATTACTTCTATTTGCATCCTGCATTTTCTTCAAAGAATAATTTTCATAAAGATTGTGGAAGTTCCCTGTTTATCCTCCAATTTTCATCTGGTAATAAGTACCAGAAAGATCATGTCTAGACTACTTTCGGTCTTCTGAGTGCCAGTGATCGGCAATGCTGCTCATACCAGCTGTCTGTGAGTTACAATATCCTGAAGGCTTTCAATTTATTGTAACTTTTTAATACATTCTAGAAGCACTTTTCATTTTTTTAGACTTTTGGCATAACCAGTTTCTTTGAATTATTATAGAACAAACAGCTAGTGGCAGGTAAATTATTCAGAAGAAATTAAGCGGTACCAGAGAATTTAAAAAGACCTTTTGGCTTTCTTTGTTGTAAATTTGCAAAAGTAATGCAAGTGTGGGATTGGAAATGAAACTTGAATACTGAACCATTATTTACTCTCCCACTGTTTGATGAAACTTTTTCTTTGTATCTCTTCCTAAGACTTTCTCACAGCTACTAAGCTCATTCAAAATAAGTGGATTCACGTAAATTGTACCAAAAAAAAAAGAAAAAAGGAGGTAAAATATTTAAATGGAAAGTAGCGAAGTCAAGAACTGATTTTGGTTTGTAATTTTATTTTTCATTGACTATAGTTGTTTAATTCTGTCAGTGCACTGTAGTGCAAACCACTGTCCTTACTTCTCTGCCTAAAATAGAATATTATTAATAATTATTTACTTTTACTTCAGCAACTTCACAGTTTGCCTTGTGCTGTATCCACAGGATACAGCTCCTAACAAGAGGAGATTTCCTAAAAGCAAGATGCTGTGTGTCAGTGTGTGGGCATGTGCATACACATTGCTGCACGTGCACACACTCTCCAAGCATATTTTGGCTTTTTCTTTCAGAGATGGAGCTAAAAAGATGCAGCCCAAGAGACTGTCCAAGACCCTACGAGAGACCCTCAAAGACACCCCAAAACCCTAATACATGTCTTAGGACTTGGGGCTATCTCCTTATTGCTGCCTGCTCCCAGGCCTGCTGAAGCTCTCACGTGTATTTCACTGCGTCCTTGCTGCTAAATCAACTACTGTGGCTGGGATATTTGGCTTCTCTAATAAATGGTGGTCACGCGTATGATTAAATACGTTCTTTGTCTTCTTATTTTATTATTCAATAGGGTAGGAACATAATTCAGAAAGAATCAGAAGGCTGAATGAAAAGTTGAAGATTACTGTATTTTCCAGTTCTTCCCTGGCCCCAATTAAAACTAAAACAAGTTTTTCACAAGTTGTAATATCTTTTGCTTGGACCTAATCTACATTTTTCATCAACATCAATCCCCTTCCCCTTCTTTCACCCATATTCTCACTACAGCACTAACCTTTGCAAAGTTCTTGATTAACTTTTGACCCCTGCGATTCTCCCTACAGTGTCCCCCAGCAATCTTGGACTTGATACAGGTCAGAGTTTACTCTTAAAGAATACTCTGGGACAGTCATTTTGGGCTGGAGAAGCCGTACCAAAGGGCAGGAGCAAACAGTGGAGTACAGCCTTGCAGTCTCTGGTGCTGGTATCGCTGCCTGCCTGTGATTTTTGAAGGCAGTGAGGTCTCCCCGTTCACTTGCCCACTGTGTTGCCAGATGTGCCCTAAGTAGTTTTTGTTGGGTTGATGCTGCTATAAAACATGAATTTGTCTTTTATGCTTAAGAAGAGAATCAGGGTTTCTTGCCTCTTGTTCCAGTGACTTTCCAATGAGGTCATGGTGCCTCCTAGGAGCTGAGCGAGGAATGGAGCAGGCAGGCAAAAGATGTTAGTTGCAGGCATGGTGGATGGCATTGAAAACTTTGAATCTGTAAGTGAAGACAATAGGATGTTGTATGAAATATGAAAATGTTCTGGGTTAATAAGGTACTTTTTTAAGGGCTGCAGTGTTAACACTTTGTTACAGGTAGCTTTTAGTCCTCTGAAAAAGCAAGAGGAGCAGCCAATACCGTACATGTAATTAGTTTACAACGTGCCTTATTACAAATGTGACGAGGTTGTCTTGCTTGCTCCTTTCTAAGGTGAATGGGACTCGTAGCTTTTGAGTTAAAATGCAAGAGCTCTAAGTAAATAGCTTCTTATCCCATCATCAGTCCAGGAAGAACAGTATCTCACCTTGTAGCAGCGAGCAGTTTCAAGAAACAATTCCTAACCTACAAAATGATATAGAATGTGTCGTTTTCCTGAATGCTCTTTTACGGGGTGATCAAGAGGCTTTCATTTAGTGAATACATTTGCTCACTCGGTTTTGGAGAGTCGCCCTTCATTTATTCTTTCCCTTTGGAAGTACTTTCGAGTGCAAATTACTGCTATCAGAAGCCTTGAACTGAGAGGCTATTATTCTCCATGCTCAGATTAAATTAATTTTGAACAGTTTAATGCAGCATGTCCGAGCTGCAAGTCCAAGTGGTGTCAAATCTATTTCTCTGCTTTTTTAAGCTGCACCTTCAAGGGCAGTATAATTCATGGTGAATGTGTTCTTCTAATGTCTTTTGCTAAGCGTTATTATTTTCTTTCATTTGCAAGTCATGAGGCTAAAATGTTAACCATTTTCTTCCTAAAATTATATAAAAAATACCGGATTTTCTGAATGAAGCTTCTTATATACCTGAGATAAAGGAAAAATAGGCATGCTGGAAGAAAGAAGGTTTTATTTAAAAAAAAAATCTAATGGAGAAAAAGGAGGCACTATAGGACTGTGCACCATCTTCGTTGTGTTAGAAAGGAATTATCTTGATCAAGGTCTCCGTAATAAAATTAAGGGTTTTTACTGATTGCCTGTATAACTCTGGGGTTTTGCCAAGCTGCAAAAACAAAGAGCAACATAAATCTACTTATCTTTTCTCTTCAAGCCAAAGATTTCCACTGTCTCTCCACTGCTTCCTATTGCTGAAGTGTCATTGGAATGTGGTAATGAAGCTTTCCATGTGTTTTTGAGTCCTAAATGGTCAAAAGAATGGCAGTCCACTTTGCGCAGCGTAGGTGCGGGGAATCTGTGATGCTGACAGCTCTGGTGTGCTTTCCGTGAAGGGTACTTGATGGCCAAATATCTGAACAAAGCCAGATTTTAAACCCCACGCTCTAGCTTAACAGTCACCATTTGTGTTTCCCATTTTGCGCTCTCAGCTATTACTGTATTCTGCTATTTAGGTAGTTTAGCAGTTTCTGCTGTATTTGAATACTTTTCTAATATCGTGCTGACATATGGTGTCCCTATTTTTACTTCATCTTGCATGTCAAGTAACTGTTGTTGCTTCCATGATCATATGTATCTTTGAAATTTTTATAAGATAATGACAAAGAATATATTTGCGTAATCCAAAATAGCTGCTTGGCTGCTGCGTAGCCTCTCTATCAAATGGAGCATGTACACAAGAGGAGTATGCTCATCTGACAAGAGAAGTCATCTGTATCATAAGGGACAAGTCCTAGTGATATCTCCTGTAGTAACTGAAAAAGGGAATATGTAATTCTACCTGAAAACCAGCTCTTGTTTTCTGATGATTGCCAGGGATGGATTTCTCTGAGAAGTCCTATTGAATTTTGATGGTCTGGAAAGTGACAACTTCCACATTAAGCAATTGAGGACTGAGGAATAAGTGCAGAGTCCTGCATCTGGGAAGGAATAATGAATTACACCAGTATAGACTGGGAGGTGATCTGCTGGAGAGCAGCCCCATGGAGAAGGACCTGGGAGTCCTGGTGGACAACAAGTTCTCCATGGGACAGCAATGTGCCCTTGTGGCCAGGAAGGCCAATGGGCTCCTGGGGTGCATTAGGAGGAGTGTGTTCAGCAGATTGAGGGAGGCTCTGGTCCCCCTCTACTCTGCTCTAGGGAGACATCACCTGGAATATTGCATCCATTTCTGGTCTCCCCAGCTCAAGAGGGACAAGGATCTACTTGAGAGAGTCCAACAGAGGGCTACAAGGATGATTAAGGGACTGGAGCATGTGTCTCACGAGGAAAGGCTGAGAGACCTGGGGCTCTTTAGTCTGGGGAAGACTGAAAGGGCTTTTAATAAATGTTTATAAATATCTGAGAGGTGTCAGGAGGAGGGGGGGCAGCCTCTTCTCCCTTGTGCCTTGTGATAGACCCGCCTGGACGCGTTCCTCTGTGACCTGTGCTGGATTCTATGGTCCTGCTCTGGCAGGGGGGTTGGACTCGAAGATCTCCAGGGTCCCTTCCAACCCCTGACATCCTGTGTGATCCTGTGATTTAACAAGGAAAAAAGTCTGTTCTGTAAATTACACAATATAAATTCTGAAGATCTGGTCCTACGTTCATTGCTGAAGGAATAGTTGTTTACCTGATCTGTACCATTAAGGATAGCTTTTTAATGGATTAGATCACCAGTGGTACAGTGCTCATGGGATGCGTATTAGTCACACGAGCTGGCGATCCTCTGGATGAGTTTTCTGAGGTGACTACTGTACATTTTATTTTCAGTAGCTTAGCCTATTGAGTTGAAAATCTCAATCAGGAGTTTTTCTGTTTGATTGGGGTTTTTTTTCCCCTAAAGTTTCACACTCTTTATCCATTAAATGTTAGATTAAATAGTTCTGTGTATAGATATTTATTTATTTATTTATTTTAATATATATATAGAGCTAGGAAATTTGCAGAGTTGTAGAATCCTTCAGGGGCAAGGATGAACCATGTAACAGGCAAGTATCTTCATCATCATCACCATTCAGTCATTTTAGCCATCACGTATTTAGTTTATGTATTAGGATAATAGTAGTTGCAAAATCCCATAATCATCCATGACATCAGAATATCTGCGATATCTCCTCTCTATTTTTTTTCCACTTATATCACTATGCTGTTTAATTTGTCTTAGAGCTTTTTCTCAGGAGGGCAATGGAGGTTATTGTAAGGAACTGAACCAACAGCACATCAGACAACGGATTTGTTCTGTTTGCAGCTTTAGGTGCAAAGTTTTGTTCCTAGATAATTTGGCAGTATCATGGGACATTAATTGTTCAGACAAAGAAAGCTGTAAGGGCACCTTTTGTGTTGCAAGTGCAGAGAAGAGTGATGTGCATCATACCAGAATCAAGGATTTGCTAGTTGTGATACACCATTGTGAGTGAGAGATCTGTTGCTGTCAGGAAGTAAGGCTAAGGCACAGCATGGTGAAGAGATAGTAGGGCATGCCCATGAGAGAGTGACTGAGAATAATACCAAGGTACCAATATCCTGCTAAGACCTTTAATATATTTCTAAAGAAAACCAGAAATACAAAATGAGGCAAGAACACGAAAAAAATATGACAATGCTTATCATGGAGACAGACACCAAGGAAGCAGCAGAAACTGGCACTGATGCGGTAAAGTAAGGTAATGGCTTATGAGCATTGGATGCATCCTTATTTTATTTACTATGGGTGAAACAAAATATGACAGGAGATGTTTGCTCAAATACTCTGAAGCAATTTGAAGTTACACTTACGGTGCATTTTTGGGTCCTTGGCCAAGTTGCTTTTCAGACACCTGATAATTAAGAAATAGTATAGACAAAATGAATAAATAAGTAGTCATAATAGGAAGGCTGCACATAAGACTACCAAGGCTATAAATTCATTGTTTGCTACTTCTGTGAAATTACTGTAAAATCTTTGAAATACTGCGTATTTTCTGGGAAACATACCTGGTTTCATCTGGGCATGTCAGCTGAGACATTCAAATACATTTTACTTACGTGCAATGCCAAAATGTTCAGTCCGTGGAATGTGTTACAGTAATTTTTATCAAAGGGGCTGGGGACTGTTTTGCAGTTGGGTAATGCTGCCCCACGAATGCTGTCATCAGTCCAAAGATGGAAGACTACTGAGCAGGTCCTGTGTATCTCAGCACATCTAGTGAATGTTCTCTGTGCACTGCTATTCAGTAATATCAGCTAGTCTTGGTTTTCCCTTCCTGTGTTCAGTTCTGCTGTTACTCCCTACCCTCCTGCTGTAGATTTCTCTTAATAGGATCCAGAAGCCAAGCATTTGTTAGAAACCCCAGTGGAGTCGTTCTTCTGATCTGTCCAGGATGAGAGGATTTTGTATTCCAGATAAATCCTGTCTGCTGCTTTTTCTGTAGATGTCAAAACACTGGAAAAATTAAGCCAAGTGTCTGCTTCTCCCATTACCCCTCCTGTGCTACAAAGGAATTTGGAATATTTCAAAAAAAGAAATCAGTTTATTCTTCCTTTATGAAGATTAGATGCTTTTTCTTTGGACAGCTGATATAAAGGCAAGAATGGGATCTTCTGAAATTGTATTGACAAGTGAGATTTGCTTTTCTCATACAGAGTCCAGGACGTTCTAGCACTTCTTGTCAATTTTTTGAGGAGATGGCATAGCTTAGTTGCGTATAGTACGAACTCTCTCTTTCTTCCCTTTCAGAAATGTAACTAAAAAGCCAGTTAAAAAAAAAAAAGTTAAAAAACATTGAAGTTTAAAGGACAAATCAACAGGTAGTTTGTATTTTACTGTTAAAGAGGGTCTACTCCAATTTCTCTTAAAGCAAAGACACTGGACACAGTCCCTTGCCTTCGGGATATAGACTGAAGTCAGTGGAGTTTTGTCTTGAGACTTCATTTGAAATTTCCTTTCAAAACAAAAGGAAAATACTCGGATTCACACACACGCGCACACACACCCTGCCAGGTCTTCTGTTTGGATTCCAAACCTTACTACCTTTTTTTTTTGTTTTGCCTTTCATGTAAAATCCATGTAAAATCAAAAATAATGACACCTTTAATGATATGAAGATATTTATGTCATTGAATTTTTTATTGCCATAGCATTACCCCCATTATTGGATTACTCTGCAACAGATGGAGGGAAGGGGTTTTTTTAATTAATGATTATGCTGTTCTCAGCTCACATCTTCACAGGAGAAGTCCTTTTGAAAGCATTTAAGCACATCCTTTTCTGAATGCATAGGCATCTCTCAAAATGAATATAGGTTTACTAATGGTACACAGTTGTCTGCAGTCATTTACATTACACAGATTGGCTTTAGCATTGCCCAAAGGTTGAGGTAAGTCACAGTAGCTCTGTGTTCTGAAAGAAAGTCTTTTAATAAGAAGTGGTTTGGGATGGCTCCAAGAAGTGATTTTTTTAGTTGTTATTTTTATTTCAGAAGACAGGAGATGAAATAATCTGGCACATGAAGCTAGGCAGGGAGATTACGTACAGGTGTAGCAGCATTCTTTTATTCTTTTTAAGAGAAAGAAAGAGGAGAAGGTCAAGTAATCTGTATAAAGAGATGAAACTAATTATGGATGCATGCATAAAAACCCAGCAAGTCTTAGAAATAAATTCAGATTAATAGTGTTCCTCTAACTTTGTTCCAGGCACCTATCAACCTGATTATGAGCGATGGACGGTGTTGGGTTTTGGTGTCAAATAAGAGCCAGTGGAAATTTTTTTCTTATTCCACCAGGATTTTTGTAATTCCCTTTTTAAAATTCTTCTATCCAGCTGGAAACTTTCTGAGCATTTAAAAATATTCAGGCCTTTTCCAATCATGACTGAACTGCACTTAGTGCTCTGAAATCCTTCTCTTTAATAACTGCTTAGACGCCTCATCTGAAAGCAGAAGAGCAAATGCGCCCGTAGCCTACGGTGAAGTCAGGCCATACCACAAACCAGACCAGACACTAGAGTAAATTTATGGGATGGAGACAAGTTCACCTGTGTGATTATTGGTGCAAAAGGGTGTTCAGACACCATCCACAAGGCGTATCTGTATTTTCATGACATTGTATAACTCCTGCGCTCTTAATACGGTGTGAGTCTGATTTATAGCAGCAATTTTCATAGGGCTTTTTTGAGCTCCATGCCATTTAAAAAGGTTTGGTCTCTAGGAACAGCATAATGAAATCACTAATATGATCAGAAAATCTCTAACAAGATAAACAGAATTCTCATTCTTCTTCCTGTCGCTAGCAGTGTTGAAAATGTTTTTGTTGCCCTCCTCATCAACCTGCTCTCATCTCACAGGGGGTATATTTGGCAGCTGCAAAAGCCATGTGCCAAGTCTGAGAGTGCATTTTTCATGTGTTAGTAGCTAGGTCTAGTGCTGACTGTGTGTGAGCCGAGACACTCATTTATGTAAATCATGTGTGATTTGTGAGGAATTTAGTCACTGTTGCATGCTCAAGACCACAGTTTTTCACAAAATCCCTTACAAGCTCAACTTACAAGGTCATGTGAGAGCAGTTAATCATGGAAAGAGATTGTTTCTGATGCTAACTTTTAAGCAGAAACGTGCAGTTGAGTCTTTATAGCTACCAATGCCCCTTTTATGGTTTTGTTCCAGCATGAACTTGAAACCGACATTTATTTTGGTGTTCCAGCACAGATGCCAAGGGAGACAAAGAGCAAAACACCATAACAAAGATAAAATAAATAAATACTCCTGAGGTCTTCACATCCTAAAGAGATGTTGATCTCTTATGTTGATGGGGCTCATTTGCTAGGACAGTCCTCCCATCCCTCAAGAGTTACCCTGGGACACACTCACAGCTATGGCAGAAACCAGCTCTAGGGCATTCTACTGCTGGGAAGTATAGATTTGAGAGGTTGCTTGAAGATGCTGCGGTGAGGTTTTGTATTGAAACCTCTGGATTGCAGGGACCCTGGTTCTGGAGGGTAGTGACTTCTTGGAGGAGAGGAGAGAAATGCCTGGAGAATAATGTAGGGGCATGGGAAAAAAGAGGAGCTGAGCGAACTGCTGCTCAGCTGCTAGGTGTGTGTGAGGCAGAGTGGTTTAATTAGTACAACTGCATACAGAATTACTTGCTTCATGAGACATCTTCTTTTGAGTGAATCCCATTCTAGTTATCTCTTTACCTCTTTCATGGGACATGGCATTGTAGAATAAAATCATGTAAACTCAGAAGCAGTAAAAACCTTAGAATCACTTTTCTTGCCCCCATATTATCAAGCTGATTGGCTTCTTTCCTGATTTCTTGATGCTTAAGTGTTTACATTACCAAGCAGAAATTTGACTTGTTAAAAGCCACTTGCAGCGTTGGTTAAAAAACAAACGAGCTTGTAGTTGAAATATATTAAAGGTCTAAGTTCTGACATCCAAGAAATTAGGAAAAAAAAATACATTGGCTTATTTTTAAATAGCAATATAGCATTGTGATCTTAGATGTTGAGAGAATTATGTTTATGTGCATGTAAAATACCCTTGAAATCACATACTTAGTACGGGTGGTTGGTTTGGTTTTACTGTTTCCTAACTAGAACATAACTAAAAGCCCAGATTGTATGATAGTTGTTGGTTGCTTGCTTTTATTCTGGTAAACAGCATGATGAATTATATACATAAAGGCAAGAAAACAATGTCTTCTGAAAATGTAAATCTATCTCCCTTTCCCTGATGTACATTCAGATTTTTTCATTAAGACCTTTTTCACTTTAGCCTTGTTGAATGTGGCTGGCCCAGCCCATTCTGCCCTATTTGAATCAATGGCTGTAATTCAACAGTGCAGCACCCCGAGAATTGTTTCGTATTAAAGATTCCTATGGGGGCAAATTCAAAGTGTAGTTAAAGAAATAAAGAACAATTGGCAAAATACCACCTCTCTCCATTTTCTTACCAACCTTAACACCTCCCTGAAAATGAATTTTCACCTGAGCTGAATGTCTTGCCCCACTTATTGAGTCCCTACTCTGGCAGGGGGCTTGGACTCAATGATCTCCAGAGGTCCCTTCCAACCCCTACCATTCTGTGATTCTCTGATTATCTTGCTAGTCTGGTTACCCTACACAAAGTGTCCTCATGCAGAACTGGTGGGACAAGCACAGCTTACATACTGACTGGAGATTCCTCTTTCCATCTCTGAAATTTTCTACATAGAAAACCTGAAATGACCCATTTGTCCACCACAGACCAGAAGTCACCAGTGGAATGAATTATGGTTTTGCAATCTAAAGAAACACTGCAAACTTCAGCAGCTTGATTCAATTCTAGTCTTATACAAAAAGTGATAGGAGAAGCTTGTCTTACAGTTGTGCGTTCTTCCAGATGGAAAAAAAATAATTTGCTGTTTTGTTCAAATTTTCTGAGAGTAAATCCTCCTGTCAGTCTTGATACTGGGCTACCTGTACATTTTAGAAAATCTTGACTTGCTTTTAAAAGATGTCAAGAATTTGCAGGGTTTGTGTTGGGAAATGAGGGGGGGAGGTTTATTCCCAGTTTGTGATTTTCCTCCATATTTCACACTTTTTTTTTTTTTCCCCTCTGGTGAAAGAGAGAACAGGAAATGGGAGACAAATTTGAAGGAAGGCCTGACTGAACGTGACATTCAGAAAAATGTACCTGGATACTCCAAGAATGAACACAAAATTGACTCTTGTCACTTGTTATCAGCTTGGAAAAGGAAAGTAAATGAGAACCTTACCTTGCTGACCATACTTTTAATATCTTCTTTAAAAAGGATCTCAGTCAACTTTGTTCCCCTTTCTACTAACCTGTTTCAGCTCCTAGTTCTGCATTCAAGATGAGAATAGAGTATGTTGTTTAAAAAAGAAAAAAAAATCTTCAAAGTCAAAGCAGCAGTTACATAATGAAAGCATAAGCTTAAAGCTAAAAAAACCCAACCTTGTGCATAGAGGTTTATTTTTAAAACATTATGAATTGTTGTCATTCATCAAGCAGCATTGAGAGTATATTGAACACCTACAAAAGATCAAAGAAATTCCACATTCTGTCAATTCTGCATTTTTAGCTTAACTAGTACATCAAATAAATTATTCTTTGGCTTTTATTTGAATATGAAGTACAGTAATCAGTGCTCTAAAGCTAATCTGATTATGTGGTTTATTTCACAGAAGCTGTTCTCTTTTTCACTGAAGATTGGCCAAAAATCCCATTTTTTTTCATAACTTCAAACTTCAGGAATATTATCTAATAATTATATTACTTGCAGACTGTATACTGCCCCTCTTAAAAAATATACAATACAGAAAAACCAAACAAATTATTTTCTCCTACTTGAAAGAAGCAGGATGCTGGGACTGTTAAATTACTGAAGAATTAGTAAAAGCCTAATCTCTTTCATGAGCAAATGTTGCAAAAAGCTGCAGGTACAGTAATTTCCCTCTATGTTATTTTTGGGGCTTATGCTACTGAATATAAATGCTATGAAAATGCAAATGAATTACTAGAGTACTTAAGATATGCAGAACATGCAACTATTCTTTCAGAGGGAAATTTGCTTTCCTGTCTCATCACACATCTGGTTTGGTTTGTTGTACATATTTTTTGTTAAAAAATTTATATAAAACACTGTAGTTTTTGAACATCACATTCATAAGCCAACAGTGTCTGCAGTTCTGAGTTTGCTGAAGTTCATCTTTTGGAAAATAGGACTTTTCCTAGGCTCTTTTAATATTCACAGTGTAACACCAGCATGGCGACACATTACGAAGACTATTTCATGGGTTTGGCTCCAAATGAAGGTTTATTTCTGTCGGTGTTTCTTCCTGCTTCCCTTATCGTGAGGAGCAGTAATTCCAGCCTACTTACTTTGTTAAAAATGTTAAAGTGGTGCGGTAGCGCTGCCTTTATGTCATAAAATGTGGTTCTGTTTTCCCTAATGTAATTTACTGCTTGTATTGATTAACATCATGTAAATTAGGGCTTTTAGTTATTTAATCCATTCTTTTCTAAATCTATGAATATGTTCTGAATGTATTTTTTAGATTAGGGTGGGGTTTTTTGTCACTTTTATAACTAGATATTTCTTTTTAGATCAGCGTTATTTCGGTTACGTTGAGCTTTCATGTTTAAGGTCTGATGTGGAAAATAGTCAAGAAACTCCTATGGCCTCTTATGTAAAACCAGTGAATAATAATCTTAATCCCCATGGCCAGAAAACCTTTGGAATGTTTTGCTCTGGCCTTCCTGAATGAAGAACTGGTTTTCTCTTTTCCATCCAAAATTGGGCACATCCCTCAGTGAAGCGGATGCCCAGGTTTGTAGCAGATAATTTCATTCATGGGGTTTACCAGAGTACTTCCTCCTCCAGGTGAGGTTCCAGCTTTTTTTCTACTCCTTCAGTGCTATGTTCTGATGGGGGAAAGGATTCTCTCTCTGTGTTTGCTTGTCTTGTGTCCTTAGGTGCTAGTGATGTATCCAGTCCAAATAGCCCTGAAGTTTTGCTTCCATTTTCTTACTCCATGGTTCTGAAGGTTGCTCCACCTGGGATGGCTAAAGTAGCTGCTTGCTGTGTGGCTCTGAGAAAGAGGAACTGATACACCCTTAGGTTTCACACATATGACGTATAGTGGTCGTTTATCTTATCCCCCTACCTGCTTAGTATTTTGTGGGAGAAAACTGGGGAAGACTGTTTAGTGTCAGTGGCTCATGCAAATTGAGTTGATCCAGTTTTAGAGGCTCGCTGTTGGCCTAACAGGGGTTAAAGTTTGGAGCAGTAGAGCCAGAAACTTGACATATAAAGACTGAAGTATTGACAACCTATCCAGAATTTGAAAAATGATGAAAATTAAAATATACTAAATATAAATGAAAAGAGAAAAGAAATTGGTGGAGATTACTCATTTTACCATCTGACGATTTTCACTCCCTGGAGCTATGCCTCCGGGGTAATCTGCACCTGTGACACTTTGCTGAGGGCGCAGGTTGGTGGTGCCAAGCCCAGATCTGCCTGTCCCTGCAGGCAGCACCCACTATTCCTCTCAGCTCTGACACCTCCAAAGTGACGGCACCCCCTCTACCTCCCACCCTGTGGGCTATGGAAGAAAATGCCTGAGCTGAAGCAAAGTGATTTAGTTACCCATTGGAAAAAAAAAAACCAAAAAACAAAAAACCCTAGGAGATCAAGAAAATTTTAAAGAAAACAAAAAAAAATGTAAAAGTCATCTAAATCTGGCCATCACGGGAAGGTATTGGTACCAACCCTCTTGTCCCGGCTGCCGAGCTTATCAGGACTGTTTTATCATCTGGGGACATTGTCCTCTGTCTTCCCTGAGGGTCATTTGTTTTAGTGCTTTTCACATTCTTTGATCAAAGTTTCAGAGTTGAATCTTATCATACTTTAGTTGTGTCACGCTGTAGAAAATGTACTTCAAAAATAGTAACGTGCTCTCGTATCCGTGTGAGCCTCAGCAGCTACATCTGTCGGTGTCTGCCTGGGAGGCTACTGCAAGATGTGGCTGATAAATATCATTTAGACAGCACTCCCATAGCCAGCCAACGCAAAACAGACAACTTCACAGTGCTCCCGTATTTCACAGCTGGAATTTCTTTTTTTTCAGGTATTTTTTTTTTATTTATAACAGTTTGGATTATTTTGTCTTTTTATGTCTGTAATAATGAGTAATTTCTGATATTTGTCCTTACAAGGAATATCCTTTTGTTCTTGGCCATGGTTACTTCATACAGGGTATGTAGGTACTACCTCCTCAAATAATTCAGAATACAGAAACTGCCAAGCAGAAGTGTAGCTCAGCTACTTTGGTATCCTTTTCTTTGGCAGTAGAGCGTGCCAGATGTTGCACAAGAAAATAATTTGTTCCAAACCTCATCTGGGACCAAGCTTATGCCCTGAAGTTCATCGTTTTCACAACATGTGCCCTTTGAAATGTCACATTTGCTTTTTCTACTTACGGTTTTAGAGTTGTGTCAGCTCTGTAAATCATTTTTGCTCATTGGAGTCTCAGGTTTTTTTTAATAGCCTGTGTTTTTCATAGTTTGCACCCTTGAATACTTTTTGTTAGTTTTTAAAGTGGTTGGTGTCTTAACAGTGATAGTTCCCTACAACAGAGGTCAAGCTTTTACACTGAGTGTTTCTCTTTTGTGCACGTAGCACTTAACACGAAGAAGCTTTTCTGTATTCTGATGTGTTTCTGTGTTGGAGGGTCTAAGACATTTCATGGTAGCAAATCCTTTAAGCTCGTATGCTATAATTTATTTAGACAACAACTTTCAAAGAATTTGCACTTCTTGCATTTTACCGAAAACCTGTGTGAATATTTTACAGCAAATGCAGTTTTAAAAGTTACTTTTGCACTGGTGAAATTGTGACCTCCTCTTTAGATTTCATTTCAACTCCACAACTGCAAGAGGAATGTTGACCAGAAGCAAACCAAAAAAGCTGAATCAACGCAGCTGAGTTCAATACAAGTTTATCTTAGAGTTTCCCATCTCAAGTGTCCGTGTCTTGCCGTTGCTAAGGAGGGAGTCAGGGAGACCTTCATTTTAAATTAAGAGTGATAAGTCTGCTTCAAGTGTCCAGTGCTTTGGTCATCAAAATTATTTTACCATTTCATGATATAAAATTAATACAATGTGTGAAAGCAACAGGAATTCAGTGTTGCTGGGAGACCCTGCATGGTGGATTTCACCAGAGGGAAGTTTAGGGAAATTACAAGCATTTGAGAGAACAGTCATAGTTTGCATTTGTAGCAAATGCTATCAGCTAATCTCTCAGTATAATATGATAAATAATAAATGTTTAAAAATAGGTGTGCTTAAAATTAACATTTGACTGCCTAATAAAAGTCAAGTGATTCCAGTTTGGCATATTTTGTTCTATGGCCTGTTTCTTCTGGAGACTGCACTGTTTTAAAATCTGTTGAGAAGTTTCAGTGCTTGCCCTGAGTCTCTTTTCTCACTAGATTAAATATTGAGAAATAAAACAAAATATGTAAATATAGTATACCCAAAAGCAAAAAATTAATTTCCAACACAGATGGGTTTCAGGAGGTCCGCTGCCAAAGATTTTAAAATTCTTGTGCCAGGGGGCAATTTGCTTGCGATAGTAGAAACTCTATCCAATTACCTTTATGAAATTATGAGTTTTGCTCCCTAATCACCCATTTAATAGGGGATTTGAAATGAAGGTGCAAGCAATGGCTATCTGTTTCTCATATTCTTTAGATAATGGTTTTCCTAGGTCTCCAAAATATGAGGAAAATAAGTAATAAGGATCATAACTTGACCAACATTACACTGCAGGCACAAACTAGTGACAGGGTGTGTTTATTTATTTATTTTTTTCTATGTATGCTATACAGTGGTTTAAAGTTATCCTCTCTGACCAGATGATACACGCTATAAGCAGTGTTTTACTCCATCCCAGACTCTTCTGGACTTGCTGACTGAAGTCAGTCCTGTTCAGTTTAATACCAGACTTCACCCCAGCCAGGGAATGGTGGCAAAGCAACAGACGTGTTCACATGGGGAAACGTGTTGGGTGGGTACATGAGTAACGCTTGATATGCTTCAGGTCTTCCCGTCCCTTGATGAAATGATTCTTGCTTGGCTTCTCTGTTGCTTATCTATTTCAAACTCAGGACATTTCCATGCAAATTCTTTCTAAGTTTATTCTGATAGCAGATGTGTAAGTGAAGCTGGCCTTCATTCTGTAAGTCTGTGTCTCTCGTAGGTCAACGTCCCTGCTGCTACTGAGATTTTTAGTACTTGGAGCCTGACACTGAAACTCCATTTTTAAAAGTAATGTCCTTCAATTGAAAAAAAAACCCCATAAATATGGAATATGATTGTGTAGTTTAAAAAAGTTTTCATATTGATTTCTTTGGAGAAATCCTAAATTGCCTCCATGACAGCTTTGTACAGACTTGAGAAAAGCACAGAGCAACAGCAGCTCTGGAGAAGATTCTTGTCAAGCTGTCACCAATACTAACAGCCCCAGAGCTGCAGCTGATATTTACCTGCCTCTTCTTATAGAAGGAGAAACATCACTAAGGGATATCTGTGCCCTAATAGCACCTCTGATTTTGAATCCTGCAGGGACTTCCTTTAATTCTACCTTTCTATCAGGCATTGTCATTCAGCACGAGCCTCATAGGAATTTTGTGACTGTTAATTAGCAAAACATTGTGGAATCAGAAAGAACTCAACAACATTAAGGAGAAAACCACACAGAATAAAGAACCAAACTGGAAGCAGGAAGAAAAGCACAGAAGAGGGACAGAAATCAAACACATCAGAGTGCCCAAGGTGAAAGGACAAGTGGAGTGCAGAGGGCAGTGTACTTCTGAGACAAGTTGAATGAGAGACCGGAAGAGATTTGTTTTTCAAGACTCACCTCATTGGGCAGGAATGAGGGAAGAAATAGTATTCCACAGATGGCCTGAATGAGCTCAGAATGAGCACAGAAGATTTCAAGTACATTAGTTTGAATAGTTTATTATTAATCTTTGTCAAACAGTTTTCCACAATAAGATTACTTTGCCTAACGTTGCTGTATTGATGTGTCTGAGTGTTCTGCTTGTATTAAAATAGTTGTAGAAAAATGGAATGGGAAGCAGACCTAAAAGTCCAATATACTTAAAAGTTTCCCATTGTATAGTGTTTCACACAGGTAGGCCTTGCATATCTCATATAGATGAGATATTACCTCTGTATTTGTTTAAACCAAGAATGATTTAGTTTTGAATTTTATTCCCTTCTTCCTGCATTCCTCCTGCTCTGGTTTAATTTCATAGAGAAGGTCTCCTACGTCTTCAATATTGATCATTGTTGGAAAATAAATGGGATGGATAGATAAAAATAAAATGGCTGGTGAGAGTCCGAGCTCAGACAGTTGCCTCAGACAAGCATGAAAATATTGAGAAGGAAATATTTTCTTTTATTAAACTCTCATAGGATACAGGTGATCCCAAGTATGTACTGGAACCTTTTAAGTCTACAACAATACTGCAGAAACCAATGAGAACTGGTTATTCCATACTTAGCTTAAAGATTGATTTCTTGCATGTTTCTTTACAGTTCCATTTGTCATTTCGTTGAGTCTCCTGGCAATATGATTTAAGAGTCTGACAAACACATTAACCTCGTAATAACAGTTTCCTCAAATGTCCTCTTCAAGCCTCTCTCTGATAGGACCAGAACACATAGGAAATCTTGTTTCATTGTGATTTTTCTTAGTTCCCCCTCTAAATTCAATCATTTATTTTTGCCTGAACCTAATAGGGCAGAATGTTTTGAAAGATGACTGGTGTGTTTATCTAAATAGACTGAAAAAATTCCAAGTTTAATCTGACTAGGCTCACTAAGCTTCTGTCCAGGTGATAGTCAGAAAGGAAATTTCCTTTGATGAACAGAAACAAAAGTATCTCAAAGCAATTTTTATAGACTGAGGGCCTCTAAAAAGGCAAATTATCTACTCCATAAAATACCCTTGACTTAAATATGTGTAAGATCTCAAAGAAAAGCCTACTAATTTTGATCAAAAACTTTCTCTTGTTCTATTAGCCATCTCTCCCCTCTTGATTTGGATTTTACCAATGTAAAATTTGAGCTGTGCTGAAGAAAAATTTTCAGACTTGTGGAGATTATCCATTCTGTGAGTCTCCCACCTTCCAGCACATAAACTGAACTGCTACGGCCCATATTTCTGTTAGGATTCAGGGCAGCTAGTGGTCGTCTGTTAATCTGCCCTTGTCATAGCAAATTATTATGAAGTTCACATAGTAGTATATGGTTCAAAAAGGTTTTGCTCCAAGAGAAAGTGGGTAGTCTTGCATAGCTCCCTTTGCTAATAAAATTGTCATTGGCTTGTGAAAGATTAAAGATCTATCTTCTCCTACTCACTCTGCAAAAGAACATTGTATTTTCCTGTAAGGAATATGTTTTAAGCGGAGTGCAAGAAGGCTTGTCCTTTTTCACATAGGGACAATTATTTCATGAATGTCCTTGTAACATTTTTGTTATAAGCATCAAATTTGACCTTAATTTTGACCTTAAAATATGCATTTGGTAGCAGATATTTAGAATATCAACTGCTCAATTTTAAAGAGAGTAAAGCAGATGGCATCAGATAATTTCCTAAATTTTCATCTGCTGATTTGAAAAGATCTTCATTCAAAGCTTACTTGCATACAGAACTGTGGTGCTGGATGGCAGCTGGATCTTGTAACAAATTTCCATGGTTGACGCTGGAAAGAGGCTGCGCAACTCAATAACAAGGCTCGTTTGGAACGCTGGTACTCGCCCTCTGCGTCTGCAGTACCCGCCTCTCAAGCGTAACGTGTTCAGCATTCTGGTAGAGTGAGAATGTACGCTACCAAGCTCAGCGACAGAAGTGGTGTAATCTACTCGCATGGGTAATGTGAGAAATAATTATTTAATACTCATGAAGCAGACAGAAAATTAAAAGTGCTATAGAGCGGTTGCCATTAAAAATCTTTACAATTTGACTTTGCAATTAGATTACGTTACCACAGTATTCCCCTTTTACTCACTGCAGGAACATCTAGGGAATACTACAAATCCAGCAATGCAGCAATGGCATTAATTACTTCCAAATGTAATTAAGAAAAACAATACTGGTGATCTCTGATGATCATGAAGTACCTATTTACTGGAGCAACTCGAGTGTAGGACTGAAAATGTTGCATTTTAGAATATGATTTTAGTTGTCAATTACAAATGATGTAACAAGATCTTACACTTCAGGCGTTTCTGATTGTCTCACTGGAGATGGGAATGATCAGATTAAGAAATGTCGGCCTCATTTAAAGCAGCACTGAAATACCTTTTGACTTTACTAGACAAAGATTCATCCTTAGCCATCTCCCAAAAGCTGTATAGGGAGTAACTGTAATAGAAGAGAACTCCTGAGTATTCTGGTTAGAGCTGGGCAGAATATTTTCAGTGTAATTCAGAATTCTTTAAAATATTCCAGTTATCAAGGAAAAGACTGAAAGTAGATGGATTTGGAAATCTATCAATAGAGGAATGCATGACATCTTAAAAAATATTCATGTTTTGATACAAAAGCTTTGATCTCACTTCTTACACACCACTTTATTTCTAAGCAAAACTTGGAAGCCTGGAGAAAAAAGATCTTGGTGATTTTCACATTGTTCAACCTTTAGTTCATTTCTGTGATCACTTGACCGTGACTTTTTCTTATTTTAAATAGGCTCAGAGCCCTGCACTTCACAGTTTTTCCAAGTGAATATTTCCCTAAATCTTTAGATGTTTTATTCCACCACCACCCAGTACAAACCCAACAAACTCAAGATAACTATGTGGCACGTGTGCTTTGTGATACGATGCAGGGATTGCAGGTGGCAGACAAATCTGTAGGATTTGCCCCTGTTGTGTGTGGTCCAAGTACATGTCTGGTAATTTTTTTTTAAGTAATTGAGCTATACAGTTAATTGTACAAGGACAGGTAAGTATCCTGTGAGTGCAAAGTTGTTAACATTTCATAGCAAAGGTTCAATTGGGACCCTAAATGGTAAAATACAAACTGAAAGCGTAAATTCAAGGTTAGGAGCCCAGGGTGTGGCAAGGAAGGGTGAACAAGCGTGAATTACAGCTCTGGTTTTAGAAAGTAGTAGTCATAGGGAGGGTTTGCAGCACTAAGAGACTTAGAAACATTTGGAGGAACTCTACTGAGGTTTCTCTGGTATTGCCAAGGTCTGGGCGCAGCTGCCTGGATGCTGCGAGACGTTGACAGCGCCGTTTCTCTCTCAGCAGTTTCCTGCTTTGCAAA